>JBBPLB010000204.1:0-12575 GCA_038089595.1 Bothia castanella
TCGGACCTTATCTCCTCGTATCATCCCTCTTCTTTGATGATACTCGTAGTTCCCATTCCCACATAGCCACATCTATGGACTATAAGTAGGCCGACTCTTGTCATGTAAACTCCAAGCTAGTTCTACGTAATACCAGTTAGATTCTAGTCTCATCTCAATTCTTAAGTGGGAACCCTGCCCCACTAAGTCTCTCTCTCCTTCGTCACCATCTCAGATGACTGGGAATAGTGCCCCAGCGTCGTGACTTCTTAGGAGCAGTCAAAACCAGTATACTCAGTCGGTCGACCTACTGTTGAGTGGTCGCTATAGCTAGAGTCTACACTTTAGCGTAACAACATCCACATCCATTCACAACCATTGATGCTGCCATCCTTCTTCAAATATTCCAATCCATCCCTCATCTCCTTGACTCCAACTGTTTCTTTTTGTGCACTATGTTTGAGAATCAACTGCTTGAGTGCTTTCCACATGTTTTTCACAGCCAGTTTGGCACAGTTGGGTCATTGGGTGTGTTCAACAATCTCAAAACTTGCTCAAGGATCAATGCCATGAGGACCTACATGAGTATGTGTCAGGTCTGCCTGTCAAGACAGGCAAATAAGATGCACCTCTGTTTGAGTTGTGAGTGAGACCCTTAGATGCTTCATATGTGACTCTGTCCAGATGAAATGTGCCTCAATGAGGCATACCTTGCTGAGTCCCTTGACCAGTTTAAGACAGAGCACTAACAGCTCCTACAATTCAGGTCATGCAAGTGTCCACACAGACGGTAGTGACAGGAGATGCTTGTAGTTATGCCACAGCATGCTTGTGCCACTCATGCAACAATAGCAGGTCCAGTTGTGAACACCTGGTCAGCACTCAACATTGTGCATGCCATACTACATGGGGTAACCCAGTCATTATTGGTGAAGAAGGATGGCAGCATCAATGGTTGTGAATGGATGTGGATGTGTGTAGTGACTGTTGTGGCAACTCAGTGGTGTTGGCTGTCAATATTGGCACAATAGCCACAATTGTGTACATGGTCTTGTCCTCATGTGCTGTAGTTGTTGCATTTAGATTTATATGTATGGTCAATATCCTCATGACTTCCTATAAGTGCCATCGACCATTTTGATTGTGTGTGTGATCTCATGGACTGTCATCTTGACCTTTTTTGGCTCCTGCAACTCCTCAAATAGTTGCTCCAACTGTGTGAACACCTTATGAGCTATAAACCTATGAATGCACAAAATGCTGACAGAACCAGTAACCAAGCTGGAAAAATAACCTCTTTTGTTCCAATCACCATTACCATGAAAGGATGAACCAAGAAACTAAAAGCATATGTCATCTCTCTAGGAAAAGAAGATCTTATCCTCAGTCTCCCTTGGCTTAGAATGGCCAACCCCTCTATAGACTTGGCAACTGGTCAGATATCTTTATCTAAAACCCCTTCTCTCACCCCAGATTGAAGTCCTCAAAGATACCTATTGAGGTCTTTTAAACTTGATCCAGATCTCTGGACCGAACAAAGCTTTACCAAATACCTTTGATCCCTGACTATAAAGAAAATCACTGTCTCAATCAAAGCAGCCCAGAGGTCAGAAAGAGGGAAGATTGAACTCCCAAAAGAATTCTCTAACTTCTCTGACATCTTCTCTGAAGAAGAGCCTAAAGAGCTCCCACCACATAGGACCTTTGACCACACCATCAAGCTAAAATTGGATTTCATTCCAAAAGTTGGAAAAATCTATCCCTTGAACTCAAAAGAAGCAGAAGCCTGCAAGACCTTCATTGATAAACATCTTCGCACTGGCAAAATAGTCCCATCCAAATCTCCCCAAGCAGCCCCCTTCTTCTTCGTACCCAAAAAGGATGGATCTCTTCGCCTGTGCCAAGATTACTGATATGTTAATGAAGCAACAGTCAAAAATGCTTATCCCCTTCCTCTAATTTCTGACCTCATTGACAAACTAAAGAAAGCCAGATACTTCACCAAGTTTGACATCTGATGGGGATACAATAACATCCACATCAAACCAGAAGACCAGTGGAAGGCCACTTTTATCACCCCTTTTGGACTATATAAACCAACTGTCATGTTCTTTGGACAATATAATTCCCCCTCCACATTTCAGGCATATATGAACAATGCCTTCAAGGACCTCATCACTGAAGGATGGCTTGTCATTTATATGGATGATGTCCTGATTTATTCCGAGGACTATGAAGAACACCAGGAATGTACCAAAAGAGTATTGCAGTAGTTTAGAGAAGAGAAGTTGTGCCTTAAACTCTCTAAATGCCTGTTCAACACATCCAAAGTTGAATACCTAGGAATGATCATCAGGCCTGGCAAGATTGCTATGGACCCAGTCAAATTAAAAGCAATCGCTGAATGAAAACCCCCCTCCTTGGTTAAGGGGGTTCGCTCATTTCTAGACTTCTGCAACTTCTACCGGAGATTTATTCCCTCCTTCTCTGATATTGCTCGGCCTCTACTAGATCTCACCAAGAAAACCTCAATATGGAACTGGTTGTCACCTCACCAGACTTCTTTTGAAATTCTTTGGAACTCCTTCCTCTCTGCACCAGTGCTATAGATGCTGGACACTTCTAAGCCATTCTTTGTAATGACAGACACCTCTCTTCTCACCTCAGGAGGAGTTCTAATGCAAAAAGACACTGCAGGAGCCCTTCACCCATGTGCATACCTCTCTTAGACCTTTGGATCTGCAGAATGAAACTATGACATTTATGATCGAGAACTTCTTGCTGTCATCCGAGCATTACATGCCTGGCAGCAATACCTCTCTGGAACAGGACATCTAGTGATGATACTCACTGATCACAAGAACCTGACCTATTTCTGAGAACCCAGGAAGTTGTTGAGGCATCAGACCAGATGGCTTCTCTTTCTACAGGACTTTGACCTGCAGTTTAAGCATCTACCTGGATCCCAAATGGGATCAGCTGATGCTCTAAGTCGAATCCCAGATGTCAACACCAGTAACAATAATGTTTCAACTCTCCTGCCAGATCAACTTTTCATCAATTTGATCAACACCACATTAGTAGACAAAATCACATTGTCAACCCCTGATGACCTCCTTGTAAAAAGGGCACTGGATGCCCTTGCTTCTGATTCCTCTCTTTTCCCCAGGGCCTACAAAGAGGACTGGACATACCTTGACAGCTGTCTATACTTCAAAGGATGCCTATATGTACCAGAACCTGCTCAAAAAGACCTAATTTTGCATGCTCATGATTCCCCTTCTGCTGGACATGGGAGACATTTTAGAACTATCAATCAACTCCAGCAGGACTACTAGTGGCTTGGACTAACTACTCAAGTCAAAAACTACATCAAAGATTGTGCTACTTGTCAGGCTAACAAGCCCAATACTCACCCAGTCCTGTCCCCCCTCTATCCAATTCCATTGCAATGCACTTGTCCTTTCCAGCAAGTCTCTGTTGACTTGGTCACTGACTTGCCTCCCTCCAAGGGTTTCGACTCTCTTATGGTCGTGGTCAACCATGGCCTTACTAAGGGGGTAATTCTCCTCCCTTGCCTAAAAACCATTGACACAAAAGGAGTTGCTCAACTTTTCCATGATCATGTATTCAAATGCTTCAGACTATATGATAAGTGTATCTCTGATAGAGGACCTCAGTTCGCCTCTGTATTTGCCAGAGAACTAGGGCAACTCCTCAACTACGAGGTTGCCCTTTCCACACCTTATCACCCCCAAACTGATAGAGAAACTAAACAGGTAAATCAGAAAGTTGAAACCTTCTTAAGAATATTCTGTGACGGAAACCCAAATAAATGGTCTGAACTACTCTCTATCATTGAATTCTGCCATAACTCTGTAGTACACTCTACCACCCAACAAACTCCATTTGCTCTCATGATGGGCTACCAACCCTGTCTCTACCCAAAAATTAGCAAAACATTCATTCCTGCATTACAGTCTTGACTCTCCTTCCTAGAACATTCCAGAGGAGAAGCCTTAGAAGTGCATGAAAAAGCAAGAAGACTCATGAGGGAATGAATCACCTCCAAATTCAAACCATGGAAAGTCAGAGATAAGGTATGGATAGAAGGCTGAAATCTTGCCCTCCATCTCCCATCACAAAAACTGTCACCTAAGCAACATGGACCCTTCAAACTCACACAGGTCTTATCTCTCATCACTTACCGACTAAAAATCCCTTCCACTTGGACAATTCGGGATATATTCCATGCTTCTAACCTCTCTACCTACACTGAAACAGCTGAACATGGCCCTAACCACTCTCTACCATCCCCAATCACTATCAAGGGACAGGAACAATATAAAATCCATTCCCTTCTCGTGCATAAAGGCCCTGAAACTAAACGGAAATTCCTTGTCTGGTGGGAAGGTTATTCCAGGGCAGACTCAACATGAGAACCAGAAGCCAACATTGCCAAAGATGCCCCTGAAATACTCACTGAATATAAAGAGAAGTTCCCAGAAGTTTTCATCTCCCTCACCCCCATCAAAAACCCTCACTCTCATCATAAAAAGTCTTTCCCAAACTATGTAGACCCCTACTGAGCCCACCTCCAACCTTTTCATCAACAATGTCCCAGTCATTCCCATTACCACCACTCAACTCCCTTAGTATGCCAGGCGCATACTTATTGCCTCCCTATTGGACGACTCAGTCATCTCCCTAGGGATGGAATGCACTGATGAGTTCACCAGAAATACCCCCCTAGTTCTCACAACATGAGCTTACTACTCTTATGCCTCTGTTCACATACTCCATTCTAGAATCAAACTGTCTCATACCAGGGACTCACAGTTTGTAACTATAGACCATGCCCTAGTATACCATCAAACTTCCATCCTCAATCTTCTCGAGCACCTGGGAATACTGGACATAATCAACCTTCTACCATTCCCAACCATCAGACACATGCTTCATCCTATCCTACTCTCCCTCTCAATGGACAACCAGAGTTATTATTTTCATAATACCCTCCACCATGTAGAACCTCCTCCTAGGGAACCATCCCCCCCAATGATCTCTCAGGCCCTTCCTATTCCCCCCAGGTGCTCCTCAACCTCACCTCCATCCACTACTTTGAACTTACCTACCACTATAATGTCAGCACCCTCTTCTCAAACCCCGAAGTGATCTTCTTGCTGGAAAACCACTATAGCAGGACCCTATGGTCTACCCTCATTGGCAATAGGGAAGAATCAACAGAAAGCAGATGACATACCTGCAGAGACTGTCACTCCTCCCCTATCCACCCTGGCTCCAACCCCATCCAACATATCCACCCCCCCAGATGAACAAGAGACTTACTTCACTCAGGTCCCAGAAGGAACCATCTTCCAACGCATCATCAGAGTCACCATTCATAGACCAGAGTAATCACCGCCCTCATCCACACCCCATTGGACCTCTTGTTGTTTCGAATGTGAGAGTACTGATCACTGGAAGTGCGACTGCCTCCAGTATATTTGTCCCCACTACTCTACTGCCACTCCAGGTCATTGACAACACAACTACATCCATACCCCTTGTACCTGCTCATGCACCCCTGCCCACTCTACTTATGGCTACCCCTCTTGAGATGACAGGCTCTTTGAGGATGAGTTCTTTGTTGACGACAAAGCCAAAGGAAATATAACCAGGTCCTCTTACAGAGGGTACAGAGACTTGTAAGTCAAGTGAGGTTCACTTGAAGCTACTATCAGGGTAATGTTACAATCTTTTTCTTTTCTTTCTTCTAGCCCCTCTTTTCTTCATTACTACAAACAGACTGAGTTATTCTCATGGGTGCACACTTACAATAGCATGCACTATTTTAAGCTTTGATCATCTCCTCAGACCCTTCACTACCTAATCTATATCTTTCCATAGCCTTATCATATTTTTCCAGTAGTAGCATTTCTTATCATTCATCTTATACTTTTCTCTCATTGTTTCCATTTTCTTTACGGACCTTATCTTCTCATATCATCTCTATTCCTTGATGATACTCGTAGTTCCCACTCTCACATAGCCACTCTCGTGAACTATAAGTAGGCCAGCTTTCCTCCTGTAAACTCCAAGCTAGTTCTACACAATACCAGCTAGATTCTAGTCTCTCTTTGATCCTTAAGTGGAAACCCTGCCCCACTAAGTCTTCCTCCTCCATCACTATCTCTAACGACTGGGAATAGTGCCCCAGCGTTGTGACTCGTAGGAGTGACCTATCCAAGATACTCAGTCAGTCGACCTACTGTTGAGTGGTCACTATAGGCTAGGGTCTATACTTCAGCATAACACTTCATGGTCATCTCATGGGCTGCTCACCAGGGATGTAAGGCTTATGCTGTTAGTCTTTGAGTGATCCATGGTCACTGTGCCCAGTCCTGTGTCTGTGGCTGTGCTTTATTCATTGACTCTCCTATGTGGTGTTTCACCTGTTTTGGATTCTCACTGTAGTTGTTTGGCTACTTGCAATTGCCAATGCAAAATGCAGTGCTTTTCATAGAGGTTGTTGGGTGTTCAGTTGGCCTTGATGGTTGCTAGAACAATAGCATAGTTAGATTTTGATATAGCATGTTGAGCTTCTCATGCAGCATGAATTAGCTTCTCATGGTAGTCTGACCAGTTGTGTCCATTGAGACTTGAGAGGCAAATTTTCATTTGACTGTTTGACTGGACATGGTCTCACCCTCATGTGCTGTAGTACTAGTGTGTGTATGGGTAATTGGCTGCCCTAGTCAAAGTCAGTAAAACCATAGAACCATTGGCAAACATAACATACAGAGATGTAGCACAAGTATTTCAAATACTTATGTCAGGTCAAGACTCAGTCATCTTTGTTCAACCACTAAACATGTGTAAATATACATAAAGTTAATAACACCCTAGTATCAAGAGATGTGGTGTAAGTATTTGAAATACTTATGCCAGTCTCACACTTGGTTATCTTCATTCAAACACAAAACATACAGAAATATGTGTATTATCATCAGCAAACATGACATACTGAGATGTGGTGTAAGTATTTGAAATGCTTATGCTAGTCCAGCACTCAATTATCTTTGTTTGATCACTGAACAGGACATACAGAGATATAATGCAAGTATTTGAAATACTTATGTTATTTCAATACACAGACACCTTCATTGAGTTACTAAACATGTGTAAATATATATGTGTATAAGGTTTGTAACAACCCAGTACCATCAGCAAAAGTGAAGTACAGAGATGTGGCACAAGTATATGAAATACTTGTGCCAACATATATGAAAAATACCATTATTTGGTCATTTTTGTTCAATCACTAAACATATATATATAAAGCTGAGAACACCTCTAGTATCATAGATATAGCACAAGTATTTCATATACTTGTGCCAATGTCTATGAAATATGACACTGTTGGCAAATGTGATGTATTGACATAGCATGAGAACTGATTATATAATCATTCTCCTATATATACTCAATTAGAATGTAGTGGCTGTGTATAAATACACCTTGATCTTGAACTACTACCTTCCTAATTTGGATCAGATACAAACAACACTAAACAAATCAATATGTCTAAAAACACTGTAAGTTCTCACACTGTTGCACAAGTATTCTATATACTTATGCACACTCATGTACCCTAGGAAATACAGATGGAAACTGTGAGCACAAGTTAACCTGGGTTCTGGCATAAGTATTTGAAATACTTATGCACACCTAATCCCTAATCCATCTAGGAAATGCAAGTTGTGAGTCACACATTCCCTACATTCATGCACAAGTATTTCAAATACTTATGTACATCTAATCTATCCAGGAGATGCCAGTTGTAAGTCACATATTCCTCATGTTTGTGTACAAGTTTTTCAAATGCTTACACATGCTTGACTCTAGGAGATCCAAGTGGTAAGTATTATATATTCCCTGTGTCCCTGTGTAAGTATTCCAAATACTCATGCATGTCTGATCATAGGAGATACAAGCTGTAAGTACCATGTTACCTACATCCTTATGCAAGTATTTCAAATACTTACACACATCCAATTCTAGGAGATACAAGTTGTAAGTACCAAATGACCTGCATCCATATGCAAGTATTCCAAATACTTATGTATACTTGACTCTAGGAGGCACAAGTCCTAGTTGAGAAGGTATATACTATATACTGTAAATCATCATACAGGCATACAGAACACTCATGCATGTCAAACTCAGGATGTTACAATGGAGAACCCAGAGGTGTGTATTCATAGTACTAGGGTGTTGTTTGAAATGCTAACATATATATGTTTACTGTCCTAGGAAACTCAAGCCCAGACTGTCAAGGCAAGTTGTTGGACCATAGGTGCAAGTATTTGAAATACTTACACACAGACACTATACATAGGCTACCAATCTCAGGAAAGCATGGTGTGACTTTGGCACTGGTGCTGATGGTCTCACCAAGGCCTTGCAAGTGAGTGTCATATACCATAGTATAGTCACATCTATAACAAGAAACATCTAGGATGTCCACAATCATGCAAACACTGCTCAAAAGAAGGTAAGCATCATTGACATAGTCTCTTTTATGATAGCTCACCTTGTCTGTATCTTTCATGTAGGTCATCCAAGAAGGGACTGAGCAGGAGGAATCCATGGATGTTGACAGAGATGATGAGTATGAATCTGAGGTGAGAATAATATTCATATTTCTATGCTATGACTCATATTTTATTTCAGAGTGAGATCCAAGTCATTGATAAGACAAAGGTGATTGATTGATGACAGCATTTCATGTGCAAGTATTTCAAATACTTATGCTAGCATACAGACTGCTGCCAAGGACAAAGGGAAATCAAAAGAAGTGCCCATTGAGGTTGACAACAGTGAAGATGAAGGTGTGAGTGAGGTGAGTTTCATTCCTACATATGTATGTCATGGATATAGTTTATATGATTTTTAGGTTGAGGTGGTTGCTGTGACAAAAGAAAAGGTAAAGGTTTCACACAAGCATGGTGAGTGGAAGTACATAAAATACTTATACACCAAATCATAGAGTAACAAAGGAAAAAAAGCTGAGAAGGGGAATAAGAAATCCGCCAATGTATCCAAAGCCAAGAAGACCCTAGTAAGTATATGATACCAAACATACCTTGGAAATGGACTGACATACAAAGAATGTGAAATGCAAGGACATTCAGTTCATGATTGAACAAATCCATCGTGATCTGAAAGAAGCCACATTAGGGTATGCCTTGATGACATTCCTGGACCAAGATGATCTAGGATGTGGACCAAAGATGGTCATCCAATCGATCAACCCTCATATGATCAATGTCAAGTACACAAAAGCATTCAAATGATTGGTGGTCCAGAAAGGGCTACAAAACAAAAAGGTAGAAAATGCAATCATAGTGGGGGTTGAAAGAGAATGGGTTGATCTAGACACCCTGGAGCCCATGCATGAAGGGGTCTATATCAATAGAGTGAGATGGACCAAGCCTTGTTTCAATGGAGAATGTTCTGTGCTCTATAATGGCAATCACCATTTCAACTACATGAAGACTGAGGACAGTTCTTGCTTCTACCATCACAAATATACCATTGTCAAAGAGAATCTGGCAAAGATATCATCAAAGCCTAAGGAGAGACAGCGCCACGAGCGTGAGATGCAGCACGTGCTCAAGGTACTCATAGAAGATGGAGTATGGCTAGTGCGGTTTATAGATCTAGGTGAGTGGGTGCAAGTATATGATATACTTGTGCATGACAAACTGATTTCTAACCCATTAGCTGCAATCAGACTGAGTGAAGACCCATCTTTGTTCCTACATCACTTGGCAACAAACTCGCCACTTGCAAACCTTGAGGACACAGATGATGTCAAAGTGTCCCAGGTCCTCCTAATGATGTCCTCAATGCCTGTCCAACAAAGACAATCTCATGTTGACAGCCTTTGTGCTCAACTTGCTCCTGTCTCACCTCTCTATAAGATATTGAAAGACCAAGGACTCTATACAGCAGCAATGAGGCTGCTAGCCTGGAAACACTTTTGTGGAACAACATCAGGGGCTGGTCTCACAGCCCATCACCT
This sequence comes from Bothia castanella, assembly GCA_038089595.1. Taxonomy (NCBI): domain Eukaryota; kingdom Fungi; phylum Basidiomycota; class Agaricomycetes; order Boletales; family Boletaceae; genus Bothia; species Bothia castanella. Next base: position 10,070 of record JBBPLB010000204.1, read on the forward strand.
GTTAAGTTGGAATCCAGTGTATGGTGGAGTAAGCCCAACACCCTTTATAATATAACCACCTCATACATGCTCACATGTCATTTATATCAGATGATGCAAAAATTTGCTCTCCACATGATGGAGGTTCTGAGATTCTTGTCTCTACCTCTAGAATTTCCCAGTGTAGCCATAGTAGATAATAAGGCCAAGCAGCACAAAACAGATCCCAAGGAGCTATGTCATCAATATGCACTTCTGATCCAGAAGGACATGGAAAAAATGGGTCCAAATAATATGGAGTGTGAATGTTTGGACAAATATTTCTTGGACAAATGGATGACAGAGTTTGTTGACCATGTCTCAACAACCAATGCATTCGAAAAGTTTGGTTCTCCACACAAGGCTGACAAAGCAGACTATGACAAGGCAATGAAGACTTATTGGCAACATGTCAAGTCTTACTGCAGCAAGCTGGCTCAGAGTCTCCCTGAGGACATTGATGCTGAAAGTTCCACTGTGATAAAATACATGGAACACAAGGTTGAATGGCTGCATACTGGTCTAGTCCTGGATGATCGCCCTGAATTCCTATCCACACTCTCACTCCCCAATAAGTTTTTGCTGTCAGATATCCTAAAGTTGTATACAAATGACAAGATCAGCTTTGACAAAGTGATCATTGATGTATGTATCAAACAAACATGTTCTTGAGTTTATTTATCATGATTGACTTGTCTTCAGATGATTGTTTCTGTAGAGCCCATGGCCAAGGTGGTCATGGAGTAACAGGACTACAAGTCTGTAAAGAGTGAGAGATATGTTCATCCATGGACAAACTACACTTCAGCATTATTCCATATGATGGAACACAATAATATTGCCATCAATGCAGTCAGTCAGCACAATTATATGATATACTTGTACATGCTAACCTAACATACATACAGCTTTGGTCTTTGTTGGTAGTGTTGAACGACCCACATTCTACTGCTTGCACAATGGGCAAAAGAGTTGTCCTTAGGACAAAAGAAACTCAGCACAAGCAAGCAACCAAAGGCACTTGTCTCTTATGCCACTGAAACTATCAAAAACTATGGCAAGAAAGTGATGCATCACTGTCATGTGCAGAAAGACTTTTCCCGCCCACCACCAGAGCCATCAAGCAGTAGCAAGGTCAATGAGGACCAAAGTCACAATGACTATGTTGCAGACTTGCGACAGATGTTATACATGACTTCATTCAAGTGGTCAGAAAAGGGAGCAATCAAGAAGGTAGAGACCATGATCAAGCACACATGGCCCTTCAGTCTGGCCAAGTCCCATCGCGAGCTACTGCTTGCCACCAAACCAGGGTGACACCTCAGGACAAAGCTGGGAGCAATCATCAAGGATGCAGGCATCACGGATAAAGATACCAACACAATGATATGATGGGATGGTTTTGACACACGTCCCACTGATGTCAAACTCATTGATGATGAGGAGACAATAGATAAGATCAAGGGTGAAAGCAAGGGGAATGCAATCTTACAAATGGAACAGGTTGATGAAATCCACAAAAACAATGTTGGTGCAATCAAGAAAGTGGTCGATCTTGTGCTTGTCAAAAACCTTGGTCTCTTGACACCTGGTAAAATGTCTCCTGAAGTTGCAAGGCCTTTACGTGAGTTTTGTGAGGTAAGTCTCATGTGTGTGCACAAGTATTTTATATACTTATGCAGGCCATCATCCACCACCCAGGCCATGATGTGGGAAAGTGAAAGACATATCATACACTTGGAAAGTCCTTCATTGGACATTAGCAGACTTGAGTATCATCCAGACCGTCTTGCAGACATGAAGCTGCAATACATGCCTCGACTCCCTCCAACAGCCACAGAAGAGGAGGCAGAGACATTCTGGGGACCAATCACCAACCAGGAAAAAATGAAGTCCATCACTCATCTCAATGTGACCAAGTCCACAGATCACAAGATCCTGCAACTAGACAGGAGGGACATGGAGGCAAGACTCAAGATGGCACACAAGGTTGCACAGGAAAAGCAGAAGGTGATCATTCATGATCGACAAACACAAGCAAGATTGTGAGTCGAGCAGAGAAATGGTGCACAACTATTTGAAATACTTGTGCAACCTCAGATCATTGATGATGTCCATAGCCAAGATTGCTGCTGCTCACAACAAGTATGGAGAGTCTGACTCAGATGATTCCAGTGATGACTCCAGCAATGACTCTGGAAACAAGAAGGATGGTGAGTGTTGTCATACACCACATTTCGATCTAAATTGAATGTCCTGGAAATTCAGCTGCTTTACAAACACTGAAAAAACAACAAGTAGCAAAGGCCAGAATGACTCCTGGAAAAAGTATGTCATTCAATACCATGCTTAAATATATCTATTCACATTCATTCTTCATAGATGACATACAAGAACCAGGCAAGTGTCTAGATCTCAAGCACAAGTATATCATATACTTATGCCACATCACCTTACATTAGCAAAAGCCGTTGAAAGTTCTGAGGAT
>JBBPLB010000205.1:0-16545 GCA_038089595.1 Bothia castanella
CAAAAGTCAGAAAAACCTACCCCCTGAATTCGAAAGAAACAGAAGCCTGCAGAACCTTCATTGATGAACATCTTCGCACTGGCAAAATAGTCCCATCCAAATCTCCTCAAGCAGCCCCCTTCTTCTTTATACCTAAAAAGGATGGATCTCTTTGCTCATGCCAAGATTATCAATACGTTAATAAAGCAACAGTCAAAAATGCTTATCCCCTTCTCCTAATTTCCAACCTCATTGACAAACTGAAGAAAGCCAGGTACTTTACCAAGTTTGATGTCCAATGGGGATACAATAACATCTGCATCAAACTAGAAGACCAATGGAAGGCCGCTTTTATCACCCCTTTTGGACTATATGAACCAACAGTCATGTTCTTTGGACAGTGTAATTCCCCCTCCATATTCCAGACCTACATGAATGATGTCTTTAAAGACCTCATCGCTGAAGGATGGCTCATCATTTATATGGATGATGTCCTGATTTACTCTGAAGACTACAAAGAACACCAGAAACACACCAAAAGAGTACTACAGCAGTTCAGAGAAGAGAAGTTGCACCTTAAACTTTCTGAATGCCTGTTCAATGTATCTGAAGTTGAATACTTAGGAATGATCATCAGACCTGGCAAAATTGCCATGGACCCCATCAAACTACATGTATGAGTAAGATAGAGTTGTTGAAGAGATGAAGATCTCAAAACTGGGTGAGTAAATTTTCAAGTTCTAGACATTGAAGGTTGGGTCAAAGAGATCTTCTGGTCAACTTTGAAACCTCCTTCACAGTAGGCTCTAGTTGAAGAGATCCTAAGGGCCTCAGAGAAACAAGTCCACTGCAGTCCAAGGAAGAGAATAATGTGAAGAGTGTGAAATGTGTAACTCTAAAGGGAGGTTCAATGCAAGACAGTGGTAAAAAGAGTGAACTGACCTAGGAGTTGTTATGCTGAAGTGTAGACCCTAGCTTATAGCAACCACTCAACAGTAGGTTAACTGACTAAGTACTTTGGACTGGTTACTCCAATGAGTCACAATATTGGGGCACTATTCCCAGTCATTAGAAATGGTGACAGATGAGGAAGACTTAGTGGGGCAGGGTTCCCACTTAAGAATCAAAGAGAGACTAGAATCTAGCTGGTATTGTATAGAACTAGCTTGGGGTTTTTACAAGAGAGATGTTGGCCTACTTATAGTCCATAAGAGTGGCTATGTGGGAATGGGAACTACAAGCATTATCAGGGAATAGGGATGATATGAGGAGATAAGATCTGTAAGGAAGATGGAAACAATGAGAGAAAAGTATAAGATAAAAGATAAGAGGGACTACCATTGGGAAAATATGATAATGCTATGGAAAGATATTGATTAGATAGTAAGAGGTCTAAGGAGATGATCAAAGCTTAAAATAGTACATACTATTGTAAGTGTGCACCTATAGGAATAGCTCTGTCTGTTTGTAGTAATAAAGAAAAGAGGGGCTAGAAGAAAGAAAGAAAAAGATCATAATATTACTCTGATAGTAGCTTCAAGTGAACCTCACTTGACTTACAAGCCTCTATATCCTCCATAAGGGGACCTAGTCATGTTTCCCTTGACTTCATCATCAACAAAGAACTTGTCTTCAAGAAGTCTGTCATCCCAAGAGGGACAATTATAGGCAGAGTGGGCAGGAGTGCATGAACAAGTGCAAGAGGTATGGATGTAGTCATGTTGCCAATGACTTGGAGCAGCTGTAGAGCAGTAAGAACAGATATATTGAGGGCAGTTGTACTTCCAGTGGTCACCACTCCCACATTCAAAGCAATGAGAGATCCGATGGGATATGGATGGTGGTGGTTGCTCAGGCTTATGGATGGTGACTCCAATGATGCATTGGAAGGTGGTTCCTTCTGAGATCTGGGTGAAGTAGGCCTCTTGTTTGTCTGGGAGAGTGGGTGTGTTGGATGGAGTTGGAGCTGAGGTGGATAGAGGGGGAGTGGTGGCCTCTGCAGGTACATTGTCTGCTCTCCATTGATTCCTCTCTGTTACTGATAAGAGTAGACTATAGGGTCCTGCTATAATGGTTTTCCGGTGAGAAGATCACTTTGATGTTTGGGAAGAGGGTGCCGATGTTGTATTGGTAGGTGATCTCAAAGTAGAGAATGGAGGAGAGGTTGAGGAGTGTCAGGAAAGAAAGAAAAAGATTGTAACATTACCCTGGTAATAGCTTCAAGTGAACCTCACTTGACTTACAATTCTCTATACCCTCTATAAGGGGACCCAGTCATATTTCCTTCAGCTTTGTCATCGACAAAGAACTCATCCTTGAGTAGCCTGTCATCTCAAGAGGGGCAGCCGTAGATAGAGTGAGCAGAGGTGCAAGAGCAAGTGCAGGGGGTATGGATGCATTCATGCTGCCAATGACCTGGAGCAGTGGTGGAACAGTGAGGGCAAATATACTGGAGACAATTATGCTTCCAATGATCAGTACTCCTGCATTCAAAACATTGGGAGGATTGGTGGGAAGTGGATGGTAGTGGCTGCTCTGGTCTATGGATGGTAACCCTGATGACATATTGGAAGATGGTTCCTTCTGTGACCTGCATGAAATATGCCTCTTGTTCATCCAGGGGGGTGGATGTGCTAGATGGGGTCAGAGCTGGGGTGGATGGGGGAGAAGTGGTGACTTCTGTGGGCACGTCGTCTGCCTTCTGTTGACTCTTCCCCATTGCCAATGAGGGTAGACCATAAGGTCCTGCTATAGTGGTTTTCTGGTGAGAAGATCGCTTTGGGGTTTGGGAGGAGGGTGCCAATGTTATAGTGGTAGATGAGTTCAAAATAGTGGATGGAGGTGAGGTTGAGGAGCACCTGGGGGAAATAGGAAGAGCTTGGGAGATTACTGGGGGAGATGGTTCCCTGGAGGGAGGTTCGACATGGTGGGGGTATTGTGAAAATAATAGCTTTGGTCATCCATCGAGAGAAAGAGTAAGATGGGACAAAGCACATGCCTGATAGTTGGGAATGGTAGAAGGCTGATTATGTCCAGTATCCCCAGGTGTTTGAGAAGGTCGAGGATAGATGTATGATGATGTACTAGGGCATGGCCCATGGTTACGAATTGGGAATCCCTTGTACGAGAGGGTTCGATTCTGGGGTGGAGAATGTGAACAGAGGCATAGGAATAATAAGCACATGTTGCAAGGATTAGAGAGGTATTTCTGGTGAACTCATTGGTTCATTCCATTCCCAAGGAGATGACTGGGTCATCTAGCAAGGAGGCGATAAGTATGTGCCTGGCATACTGAGGGAGTCGAGTGGTAGTAACAGGGATGATGGGGACATTGTTGATGAACAGGTTAGAGGTGGGTTCAGTAGGGGATTGCATAGTTTGGGGAAGGCTTTTTACAATGAGAGTGAGGTTTTTTAGTGGGAGTGAGGGAGGTGAAAACTTCTGGAAATTTCTTCTTATATTTGGCAAGTATTTCAGGGGCATCCTCAGCAATGTTTGCTTCTGGTTCCCATGTTGAATCTGCCCTGGAGTAACCTTCCCACCAGACAAGGAATCTCCACTTAGTTTCAGGTCCTTTGTGTGCAAGAAGGGAATGGATTTCATATTGTTCTTGTCCCTTAATGGTGATTGGGGGAGGTAAGGAGTGGTTAGGGCCATGTTCAGCAGTTTCAGTGTAGGTAGAGAGGTTGAAAGCATGGAATATATCCTAAATTGTCCAAGTGGAAGGGATTTTTAGTTGATAGGTGATAGGAGATAAGACCTGTGTGATTTTGAAGGGTCCATGTCACTTGGGTGACAGTTTTTGTGATGGGAGATGGAGGGCAAGATTTTGGCCTTCTACCCATACCTTATCTCTAACTTTCCATAGTTTGAATCTAGAGGTGATTCATTCCCTCATGAGTCTTCTTGCTTTTTCATGTGTCTCTAGGGCTTCTTCTCTAGAGTGTTTTAGGGAGGAGAGTCAGGACTGTAATGCAGGGATGAATGTTTTTTCAATTTTTGGGTAGAGACAGGGTTGGTAGCCCATTATGAGAGCGAACGGAGTTTGTTGGGTGATAGAGTGTACCATGGAGTTATGGCAGAACTCAGCAATAGAGAGTAGTTCAGACCATTTATTCAGGTTCCATTGTTACAATCTTTTTCTTTTTCTTCGTTTAGCCCCTCTTTTCTCCACTATTATAAACAGACCAAACTATTCCCATGGGTGCACACTTACAATAGCATGCACTATTTCAAACTTTGATCAACTCCTTGGACCCCTTGCTACCTAATCAATACCTTTCCATAGTCTTACCATATTTTCCCATCAGTAGCATTCCTTATCTTTCGTCTTATACTTTTCTTTCACCGTTGTCTTCTTCTGTTTGGACCTTATCTCCTCGTATCATCCCTCTTCTTTGATGATACTCGTAGTTCCCATTCCCACATAGCCACTTTCATGGACTATAAGTAGGCCAACTCTCCTTATGTAAACTCCAAGCTAGTTCTATGCAATACCAGCTAGATTCTAGTGTCACTCTGATCCTTAAGTGGGAAACCTGCTCCACTAAGTCTCCCTCTTTTGTCATCATCCTCAATGACTGGGAATAGTGCTCCAGTGTTGTGACCATAGGAGTAACCAGTACTCAGTCAGTCGACCTACTGTTGAGTGGTTGCTACAAGCTAGAGTCTACACTTTAGTGTAACAAAAGAACTAGCTTTCTCATTGCTTCTTCCGTTGTGAAGTAAAGCCACCCATCATTTCAGAAAGAAGGAATCCCAGAAGGATCGCAGGATCCTCCTTCTCTGCCAACCCAGCATTAACCTCCCGACATTGCTCATTAAGAGCACCATCAGTCTCCTCAAAAGAAGAGGAAGAAGAACCCCATTATGGAGAAGAACCACCTCCAGAAGGATTTGCTAGCAGAGCTATCTGAGGTCTCCAGAACCAGATCACTGGTTACAAACTAGTTCCTGTAGCTGAGTCATTGCTCGAAACAGCAGTAGAACCCATATCCATCGATTCTCCTGAACCAGAACCAGAATCACCTGTACCTCCTCATTGTCCCCATAGCCCTCTTTTCTCAACAGACTTGGAAGAGGAATCAGAATCAGAAAAAGAAGACATATCAGAAAAACTTGTGGAACTCAGGGTGGGTCTCTCTGAAGACTTCTCTGGAAATCCTGAAGATGCCTTCAGATAGATTCTTTCCATGGGAGCATACTTTCTTATGAATAGAAAACTCTATTCCAAATCTGCACAGATCCTCACTGCCCTAAACAAAATGAGCAAAGGGCAAGGAAAAGACTTCTCCGAAGAATGGTACCTTAAAATTGTGGAGATGAGTCATTTAGGCAAAGAGGAAGCAAGCAAAGAACTTACCTAGGAAAAGTTCAAAAAAGCTTTTCGAGATGCATTTACCCCTTATGATCCCAACACAAAAGCATGAGCTGACCTCTCTACCTTAAAACAAAGGAAAACCCAGCACAACAATGGATTTGAAAAATTCATCTTCCAATTCCAACTCCTTGCTACTCGCTCCTAGATCAAGGATGATAGAGCCTTCATCGAATGGCTTATCAACAGAATGAATAGATACATTGTAGTCAAAGTCCTATCTTGTGAAAAGGAACCTACCACCCTGAAAGAATGGATTGAGAAATCCAACCTCTTCCATAACCACATCAAATGAGTCGACACTCTCTTCCAAAGGAAAAAGTATTTCCCCAATCACTCCTCCCATTCCAAAACCACCTGAGACCCTAATGTCATGGATGTGGACCACATTCGTCTCTCTTCCACAGGCAGAGCTAAGTATATGAAGAAGGGAAAATGCTTCGTATATGGCAAACCTGGACATATGGCTAGAGACCACAAAAAGGAAAAATCAACCTCCTCTCCACTGCCTAGACCCCCCAGAAACCCACAAAGAGTCAGGGTTATCCCTACCAAATCAAAACTGGTTGAACCAAAGGACCCAATGAAGGAGTACTTAAACGTCCTCACCCAACAAAACATTCTGAAAGAAGATATCTGTTACAATCTTTTCTTTCTCTTCATCTAGCCCCCCTTTTCTTTACTATTACAAACAGACTGAGCTATTCCCATGGGCATACACTTACAATAGCATGCGCTATTTCAAACTTTAATCAACTCCTTGGACCCCTCACTATCTATTCGCTACCTTTCCATAGTCTTATCATATTTTCCCATCAGTAGCATTTCTTATCTTTCACCTTATACTTTTCTCTCACCATTGCTATCTTCTATTCGGACCTTATCTCCTCATATCATCCCTCTTCTTTGATGATACTCGTAGTTCCCATTCCCACATAGCCACTTTCATGGACTATAAGTAGGCCAACTCTCTTCATGTAAACTCCAAGCTAGTTCTATGCAATACCAGCTAGATTCTAGTGTCACTCTGATCCTTAAGTGGGAAACCTGCTCCACTAAGTCTCCCTCTTTTGTCATCATCCTCAATGACTGGGAATAGTGCTCCAGTGTTGTGACCATAGGAGTAACCAGTACTCAGTCAGTCGACCTACTGTTGAGTGGTCGCTATAGCCAGAGTCTACGCTTCAGCATAACAATATCCTCAAGGTTCTCCAAACATGCTTCACAGAAGAAGAAGAGGAGGAGGACCAGACTGTAGCAGTTGTCTCTATCAAGGATTTTTAAAAAGAGAAGAAGACTCAACGTCATCTTCTCAATTTCTTGCTCCTGTATTTATGACAAACTCTTGTGCACAATCCATTTGCATCCCTGTCCTCATCTCTACTTGAGCAAAAGTTGTCAAAATGAAAGCACTGATTGATAGTGGAGCAACTGGGTGCTTTATCAATCTATCCCTTGTTCAAAAACATCGAATCCCCACCAAACCACTTGAAAAACCCATAAATGCACAAAATGTTGACGGAACCAGCAACCAAGCCGGAAAGATATCCTCTTTCTTTCCAATCACCATTACCATGAAAGAATGAACCAAGAAACTCAATGCATACGTTATCTCTCTAGAAAAAGAAGATCTTATCCTTGGTCTCCCCTGGCTTAGAACAGCCAATCCCTCTATAGACTGGACAACTGGTCAGATATCTTTATTGAAAACTCCTTCTCTCACCCCAGACCGAAGTCCTCAAAGATACCTATTGAGGTCTTTTAACCTCAACCCAGATCTCTGAACCAAACAAAACTTTACTAGATACCTTCGATCCTTAGCCGTAAAGAAAATCACCATCTCAACCGAAACAGCACAGAAATCAGAAAAAGGGGAGATTGTACTCCCAAAAGAATTTTCTGACTTTTCCAACATCTTTTCCGAAGAAGAACCTAAGGAGCTCCCATCACATAGAACCTTTATTGATGAACATCTTCGAGCAGGCAAAATAGTTCCATCCAAGTCGCCCCAAGCAGCCCCTTTCTTCTTCATACCTAAAAAGGATGGATCTCTTCACCCATATCAAGATTATTGATACGTCAATGAAGCAACAGTCAAAAACGCCTATCTCCTTCCCCTGATCTCTGACCTCATCAACAAACTGAAGAAAGCCAAATAGTTCACCAAGTTTGACGTTCGATGGGGATATAATAACATCTGTATCAAACCAGAAGACCAGTGGAAGGCTGCTTTTATCACCCCTTTCGGATTATATGAACTAACTGTCATGTTCTTTGGACAGTGTAACTCCCCCTCCATATTCCAGGCATACATGAATAATGCCTTCAAAGATCTCATCACTGAAGGATGGCTTGTCATCTACATGGATGATGTCCTGATTTACTCAGAAGCCTATGAAGAGCACCAGGAATGCACCAAAAGGGTACTCCAATGGTTTAGAGAAGAAAAACTGTGCCTTAAACTCTCTAAATGCCTATTTAACATGTCCGAAGTGGAATACTTAGGAATGATCATCAAACCTGACAAAATTGCTATGGATCCTGTCAAACTGAAAGCAATTGCCGAATGGAAACCTCCCTCCTCAGTCAAGAGTGTTTGCTCATTCCTAGGATTTTGTAACTTCTACCGAAGATTCATTCCCTCCTTCTCTGATATTGCTCGACCCCTACTAGATCTCACCAAGAAAACTTCAATATAGAACTGGTCATCATCTCACCAGAATTTCTTTGAAGTTCTTCGAAACTCCTTCCTCTCTGCACCAATTCTACAAATGCCAGACACCTCTACCCCATTCTTTGTAATGACCAATGCCTCTCTTCTCGCCTCAGGAGGAGTCCTAATGCAAAAAGACGCCACAGGAGCCCTTCACCCCTGTGCATATCTCTCTCAGACCTTCAGATCTACTGAACGAAACTACGATATCTATGATAGAGAACTCTTTGCTGTCATCCAAGCATTGCATGCCTGGTGGCAATACCTCTTGGGAACGGGACATCCAGTAACAATACTCACTGATCACAAGAACCTGACCTATTTCCAAGAACCCAGGAAATTGTCTAGATGTCAGGCCAGATGGCTTCTCTTTCTACAGGACTTCGACTTGCAATTCAAACATCTACCTGGATTCCAAATGGGACCAGCCGACGCTCTAAGTTGAATCCCAGACATCAACACCAATAATGACAATATCTTGACTCTCTTGCCCAACCAACTTTTCATCAACCTAATCGATGCTGCATTGGCAGACAAGATCACATTGTCAACCTCTGATGACCCCCTTGTAAAAAAGACACTAGATGCCCTTGCTTCCGACTCCTCTCTTTTCCCCAGAGCCTGCAAAGAAGACTGGGCATACCTTGAAGGCTGTCTCTATTTCAAAGGACACCTATATATACCAGAATCTACTCAAAAGGACCTAATTTCACATACTCATGATTCCCCTTCTGCTGGACATGGAGGACATTTTAGAACCATCAATTGACTCCAATAAGACTACTGGTGGCCCAGACTAACTACTCAAGTCATAAACTACATTAAAGGATATGCCACCTGCCAGACTAACAAGTCCAATACTCACCCGATCCTGCCCCCCCTCCATCCAACTCCATCACAATGCACCTGTCCTTTCCAGCAAGTCTCGGTTGACTTGGTCACTGATTTGCCTGCCTCCAAGGGTTTTGACTCTCTTATGGTCGTGGTCAACCATGGCCTTACTAAGGGGGTAATTCTCCTCCCTTGTCTAAAAACCATCGATGCAAAAGGAGTAGCCCAACTTTTCCACAATCATATATTCAAATGCTTTGGACTACATGACAAGTGCATCTCCGACAGAGGACCCCAGTTTGCCTCTGTATTTGCCAGAGAACTAGGACGACTCCTTAACTACAAAGTCGCCCTTTCCATGCCTTATCACCCTCAAACTGATGGAAAAATGAAACAGGTAAATCAGGAAGTTGAAACCTTCCTAAGAATATTCTGTGATGGAAACCCAAATAAATGGTCTGAATTACTCTCTATCACTGAATTCTGCCATAACTCTGCAGTACACTCTACCACCCAACAAACTCCGTTCGCTCTCATAATGGGCTACCAACCCCATTCCTACCCAAAAATTGGAAAAACATTCATCCCTACACTACAGTCCTGACTCTCCTCCTTGGAACACTCCAGAGGGGAAGCCCTAGAGGCACACGAAAAAGCAAGAAGACTCATGAGGGAACGAATCACTTCTAGATTCAAACCATGGAAAGTTGGAGATAAGGTATGGATAGAAGGCCAAAATCTTGTCCTCCATCTTCCATTGTGTAAACTGTCACCAAAGTGACATGGACCCTTCAAAATCACACAGGTCTTATCTTCTATCACCTATCAACTAAAAATCCCTTTCACTTGGACAATTTGGGATATATTCCATGCTTCCAACCTCTCCACCTACACCGAAACTGCCAAACATGGCCCTAACCACTCCTTACCTCCCCCAATCACTATCAAGGGACAGGAACAATATAAAATCCACTCTCTTCTCATACACAAAGGTCTTGAAACTAAGCAGAAATTCCTTGTCTGGTGGGAAGGCTACTCCAGGGCAGATTCAATGTGGGAACCAAAAGCAAACATTGCTGAGGATGCCCCTGAAATACTTGCCGAATATAAGGAGAAATTCCTGGAAGTCTTCGCCTCCCTCACCCTCACTAAAAACCTTCACTCTCATTGTAAAAAGTCTCCCCCAAATCATGCAGTCCCCTACTGAGCCCACCTCTAATCTGTTCATCAACAATGCCTCCATCATCCCAGTTACCACCACTTGACTCCCTCAGTATGCCTGGCACATACTCATTGCCTCCCTGCTAGATGATCTGGTCATCTCTTTGAGAATGGAACGTACCAATGAGTTCACCAGGAATACCCCTCTCGTCCTAGCAACTCGTGCTTATTATTCTTATGCCTCTATTTATATTCTACATTCCAGAATTGAACCCTCTTGTACCAGAGACTCTCAATTTATAACCATGGGCCATGCTCTGGTACATCACTGCACCTCCATCCTTGACCTCCTCAAACACCTGGGAATGTTGGATATCATCAACCTTCTACCATTCTCAACCATCAGGCATGTACTTCATCCTGTTCTACTCTCCCTCTCGATGGACGACCAGAGCTATTATTTTCACAATACCCCCTACCACATCAAACCTCCTCTCAGGGAACCATCTCTCCCAGCAACCCCCCAGCCTCTTCCTATTCCCCCCAGGCACTCCTCAATCTCACCTCCATCCACTACTTCAAACTTGTCTATCACTACAACATCGGCACCCTTCTCCCAAATCCCAAAGTAATCTTCTTGCTGGAAGACCACTATAGTAGGACCCTATGGTCTACCCTCATCAGCAATAGGGAAGAATTGACCAAAGGTAGATGACGCACCCATAGAGGCCGCCACTCCACCCCCACCCACTCCAGCTCTAACCTCGTCCAACACATCTACCCCCCCAGATAAGCAAGAGGCCTACTTCACTCAGGTCCTGGAAGGAACTGTCTTCCAACATGTCATCGGAGTCACCATCCATAGACCAGAACAACCACCACCCTCATCCACATCCCACCAACCCTCTCGTTGCTTTGAATGCGGAAGTATGGACCACTAGAAACGTGACTGTCCCCAGTACATTTGTCCCCATTGCTCTACCACCACTCCAGGACATTGGCAGCACGATTACATCCATACCCCTTGCACCTGTTCACATACCCCTGCCCACTCCACTTATGGCTGTCTCTCTTGGGATGATGGGCTACTCAAGGATGAATTCTTTGTTGATGATGAAGTGGAAGGAAGCATGACTGGGTCCTCCTATGGAGGGTATAGAGAATTGTAAGTCAAGTGAGGTTCACTTGAAGCTACTATCAGGGTAATGTTACAATCTTTTTCTTTTTCTTCGTTTAGCCCCTCTTTTCTCCACTATTATAAACAGACCAAACTATTCCTATGGGCGCACACTTACAATAGCATGCACTATTTCAAACTTTGATCAACTCCTCAGACCTCTTGCTATCTAATCAATACCTTTCCATAGTCTTACCATATTTTCCCATCAGTAGCATTCCTTATCTTTCATCTTATACTTTTCTCTCACCATTGCCTTCTTCTGTTTGGACCTTATCTCCTTGTATCATCTCTATTCTTTGATGATACTCGTAGTTCCCATTCCCACATAGCCACCTTCATGGACTATAAGTAGGCTGACTCTCCTTATGTAAACTCCAAGCTAGTTCTATGCAATACCAGCTAGATTCTAGTGTCACCCTGATCCTTAAGTGGGAAACCTACCCCACTAAGTCTCTTTCCTTTGTCATCATCCTCAACGACTGGGAATAGTGCTCCAGCATTGTGACCATAGGAGTAACCAGTACTTAGTCGGTCAACCTACTGTTGAGTGGTTGCTACAAGCTAGAGTCTATGCTTTAGCATAACACCCATCATAGAATATTCTTAGGAAGGTTTCAACTTCCTGATTTACCTGTTCTATTTCTCTGTCAATTTGGGGGTGATAAGGTGTGGAAAAGGCAACCTTATAATTGAGGAGTCATCCTAGTTCTCTGACAAATATGGAGGCGAACTGAGGTCCTCTGTTGGAGATGCATTTATCATGTAGTCTGAAGTGTTTGAATACATAATCATGGAAAAGCTGGGCTACTCCTTTTGCATCGATGGTTTTTAGACAAGGAAGGAGAATTACCCCCTTAGTAAGGCCATGGTTGACCACGACCATAAGAGAGTCAAAACTCTTGGAGGGAGGTAAGTTGGTGACCAAGTCAACAGAGACCTGTTGGAAAGGACGAGTGCAATGCAATGGAATTGGATGGAGGGGGGGTAGGACTGGGTGAGTATTGAGTTTGTTGACTTGACAAATAGCACATCCCTTAATGTAGTTCTTGACTTGAGTAGTCAATCTAGGCCACCAGTAGTCCTATTGGAGTCGATTGATGGTTCTAAAATGTCCTCCATGTCTAGCAGAAGGGGAGTCATGGGCATGTGAAATCAGGTCCTTTTGAGCTGATTCTGGTACATATAGATGTCCTTTGAAATAGAGACAGCTGTCAAGGTATGCCCAGTCCTCTTTGCAGGCCCTAGGGAAAAGAGAGGAATCGGATGCAAGAGCATCTAGTGCCCTTTTTACAAGGGGGTCATCAGGGGTTGACAATGCAATCTTGTCTGCCAATACGGCATCGATCAGATTGATGAAAAGTTGGTCAGGCAGGAGGGTGGAGATGTTATCGTTATTAGTGTTGACATCTGGGATTCGACTCAAAGCATCGGCTGGTTCCATTTGGGATCCAGGTAGATGTTTGAACTGTAGGTTGAAGTCTTGCAGAAAGAGAAGCCATCTGGCCTGACGTCTAGACAACTTTCTAGGTTCTTGGAAATAGGTCAGGTTCTTGTGGTCTGTGAGTATTGTTACTGGATGTCCTGTTCCAGAGAGGTATTGTTGCCAGGCATGTAATGCTCGGATGACAGCCAGGAGTTCTCTATCATAGATATCATAGTTTCGTTCTGCCAATCCGAAGGTTTGAGAGAGGTAAGCACATGGGTGTAGGGCTCCTGCAGCATCTTTTTGCATTAAGACTCCCCCTGAGGCAAGAAGAGAGGCATCGGTCATTACAAAGAATGGGCTGGAAGTGTCTGGCATCTGTAGTATTGGTGTAGAGAGAAAGGAGTTCTGAAGAATTTTGAAGGAATTCTGGTGGGATAATGACCAGTTTCATATTGAAGTTTTCTTGGTGAGATCTAGTAGGGGTCGAGCAATATCAGAGAAGGAGGGAATGAACCTTCGGTAGAAGTTACAAAATCCTAGGAACAAGCGAACACCCTTGACCGAGGAGGGGGGTTTCCATTCAGTGATTGCTTTTAGTTTGACAGGGTCCATAGTAATTTTGCCAGGTTTGATGATCATCCCTAAGTATTCAACTTCAGATGTGTTAAATAGGCATTTAGAGAGTTTAAGGTACAGTTTTTCTTCTCTAAACCATTCAAGTACTCTTTTGGTGCATTCCTGGTGCTCTTCATAGTCTTCTGAGTAAATCAGGACATCATCCATATAGATGACGAGCCATTCTTCAGCGATGATGTCCTTGAAGGCATCATTCATGTATGCCTGGAATGTGGAGGAGGAATTACACTGTCCAAAGAACATGACAGTTGGTTCATATAATCTGAAAGGAGTGATAAAAGCAGCCTTCCACTGGTCTTCTGGTTTGATGTGGATGTTATTATATCTCCATCGGATGTCAAACTTGGTGAACTATTTGGCTTTCTTCAGTTTGTCAATGAGGTTAGAGATCAGGGGAAGAGGATAGGCGTTTTTGACTGTTGCTTCATTGACATATTGTTAATCTTGACATGGGTGAAGAGATCCATCTTTTTTAGGTACAAAGAAGAAAGGGGCTGCTTGGGACAACTTGGATGGAACTATTTTGCCTGTATGAAGATGTTCATCGATAAAGGTTCTGCAGGCTTCCATTTCTTTCAGGTTCAGGGGGTAGGTTTTTCCAACTTTTGGAATGAAATCTGTTTTTAACTCAATGGTGTGATCAAAGGTTCTATGTGGTGGGAGCTTCTTAGGTTCTTCTTCAGAAAAGATGTTGAAAAAGTCAGAAAATTCTCTTGGGAGCTCAATCTTCCCTTTTTCTGATTTCTAGGCTGCTTCGGTTGAGACAGTGATTTTCTTTATAGCCAGAGATTGAAGATATCTGGTAAAGTTTCATTTGGTCTAGAGGTCTGGATTGAGGTTAAAAGATCTCAATAGGTATCTTTGAGGGCTTCAATCGGGGGTGAGAGAAGGAGTTTTTGGTAAAGATATCTGACCAGTTGCCCAGTCTATAGAGGGATTGGCTGTTCTAAGCCAGGGGAGACCGAGGATGAGATCCTCTTTTCCTAGAGAGATAATGTATGCTTTGAGTTTCTTGGTTCGTCCTTTCATGGTAATGGTGATTGGAATGAAAGAAGATATTTTTCCAGCTTGGTTGCTGGTTCTGTTAGCATTTTATGCATTTATGGATTTTTCAAGTGGTTTGGTGGAGATTTGGTGTTTTTGAACAAGGGGTAGATTGATAAAGCACCCAGTTGCTCCACCATCAATCAGAGCTTTCGTTTTGACGACTTTTGCTTGAGTAGTGATGAGGACAGGGATGCGAATGGATTGTGCATGAGAGTTTGTCATAAATACAGGAGCAAGAAATTGGGAAGATGGCATCGAGTCTTCTTCCCTTTTTAAAAATCCTCAATGGAAACAACTGCTACTGTCTGGTCCTCCTCCTTTTCTTCTTCTTCTATGAAATACGTCTGGAGAACCTTAAGGATGTCCTCTTTTGGAACGTTTCGCTGGGTGAGAACATTTAGGTACTCCTTCATTGGGTCCTCAGGTTCAGAAGGTTTTGATTCGGTGGGGATAACTCTAACTCTTTGTGGGTTTCTAGGAGGTCTGGGTGGTAGAGAGGAGGTTGATTCTTCCTTCTTGTTGTCTCTAGCCATGTGTCCAGGTTTACCACATACAAAGCATTTTCCCTTCTTCATGTACTCAGCTCTATCTGTGGGAGAGAGTTGAATGCGGTCCACATCCATGGCATTGGAGTCTCGGGTGGATTTGGGATGGGAGGAGTGATTGGGGAAATACTTTTTTCCTTGGAAGAGGGCATCAACTCGTTTGATGTGGTTATGGAAGAGGTTAGACTTCTCAATCCATTCTTTCAGGGTAGTGGGTTTTTTTTTGCAAGATAGGACTTTGACGACGATACGTCTATCCATTCCATTGATATGCCATTCAATAAGGACTCTATCATCCTTGATCTGGGAGCAAGTGGTGAGGAGTTGGAATTGGGAGATGAACTTTTTGAACCCATTGTCATGCTGGGTTCTTCTTTGTTTCAAGGTTGAGAGGTCAGCTCGCACTTTTGTGCTGGGGTCATAAGGGGTAAACACATCTTGAAAGGCTTTTTCAAACTTCTCCCAAGTAAGTTCCTTGGCTGCTTCCTCTTTTCCTAAGTGACTCATCTCTGCGATTTTGAGGTACCATCCTTCAGAGAAGTCTTTTTCTTGTCTTTTACTTATTTTGTTTAGGGCTGTGAAGATCTGTGCGGATTCAGAATAGAGCTTTCTGTTCATAAGAAAGTATGCTCCCATGGAAAGAATCCATCTGGAGGTGTCTTCAGGGTTCCCAGAGAAGTCTTTAGGGAGACCTGCCCTTAGTTCGATGAGTTTTTCAGACATATTGTCTTCTTTTTCTGATTTGGATTCCTCTTCCGAGTCTGTTGAGACAAGGAGACTATGGGGATGATAAGGAGGTATGGGTGGTTCTGGTTCTGGAAGGTCAATGGGTATAGGTTCTATTGCTGTTCCGAGTGATGACTCAGCTACAGGAACTAGTTTGTATCCAGTGATCTTGTTCTGGGGACCCTGGATAGCTCTTCTAATGAATCCTTCTAGAGGTGGTTCTTCTTCATAATGGAGTTCTTCTTCCTCTTCTTCTAAGGAGACTGATGGCACTCTCAATGGGTGATGTTGGGGGATTAATGCCAGGTTGGCGGAGAAGGAGGATCCTGCGATCCTTCTGAGATTCCTTCTTTCTGAAATGATGGGCGACTTTACTTCACAATGGAAGAAGCGATAAGAAAGCTAGTTCTTTTGTTATGCTAAAGCATAGACTCTAGCTTACAGCGACCACTCAACAGTAGGTTGACCGACTGAGTGCATTTGGTTGGCTACTTCTAAGAAGTCATAATGCTGGAGCACTGTTCCCAGTCATTAGAGATAGTGACGAAGGAGGAGGACTTAGTGGAGCAGGGTTCCCACTTAAGGATCAGGAAAGGACTAGAATCTAGTTGGTATTGCATAGAACTAGCTTGGAGTTTACATGAAGAAAGTCGGCCTACTTATAGTCCATGAAGGTGGCTATGTAGGAGTGGGAACTATGAGTATCATCAAGGAATAGGGATGATACGAGGAGATAAGGTCCAAGAAGAAGGTGGCAATGATGAGAGAAAAGTATAAGACAAGAGATAAGAAATACTACCGCTGGGAAAATAGAGTAAGGCTATGGAAAGGTTTTGATTAGGTAGTGAGGGGTCCAAGGAGTTGGTCAAAGTTTAAAATAGCACACACTATTATAAGTGTGTGCCCATGGGAATAGTTCAGTCT
>JBBPLB010000211.1:0-16326 GCA_038089595.1 Bothia castanella
GTCGGAGACCACCTCACGGTCGGATTTGGCCCGGATTGTCCGGATTACTCCCAGATTGCGGTCGCGGCGTCGAACGGATGGGCGTGGGGGCGAAAGATTAGTGTCGAGATGGCGACCGAGGACAAGAACGCTGAGGCGCTGCTGCAGGAGACGATTAAGGAGGCGGTGCGGGTCGTCGTCGAGGAAAGACGGTGTGCGGTGGTGGATTGTGTGTTGGAGAGAATTTAAGACTGTGACGCGCTCTGTATACTGTGTTTGTAGAGCTTGATGCAGCGATCAATGTGGATACTCTGAATTGGACGTCCGTGATCTATGCGTACTCTTGCTTACCCACTTTACGTACAACGAAAACCGGGCAAACGATTGGCCCGTCCCCGGCTCTGGCTGCCTAACCGAATCGTCGCGCGTGTGCATAATATCTAAATACAGGTGAGACCGCGGATGCAACACAACAAAGCATCGATAGACAGCACGGTTCCCAAGATCGTTGACCGGCAAGGACTCCCAAGGAACAGCGAACACTGTTGACGTGTCCCATGCAGACGTTCCGCAACGCAGCGGCTACTGCATGACCGAACGTGCGTTCAAAATAAGCAGCTACGAAACTAAGCTGGTCGTGGGGACAGCATACGGGCAAAGCGATATCAGCACATGCACAAGACAGCGTTGGTCTCGGTCACCAAGCCGTTAGAAGGCGTTGCTTGTTCTGTCGGATGTGGCATCAGCCGCGTCGGATGCTTTGAGAGGGACGATGAAGTCTTGGTGACGGTCAAGCCGAGGAACGCGTTGGGGCAGCAGCTATTGTCTTGGAGTTAAACTCGGAGTGGATGACACGTTGATGATGTATAGGAGATCGTTGCGACGAGGGGTATGTTCATACCAGCCGGCGGCATGCCTGCAATGCCAAGGCCCGCAAATGAGTTTGTTGACCATGAAGCGAGGCTCTGCGGCAAGCCATGAGCTTTGCTGACTGCGTTCATGCCGCGATTACCTCATGTTTTTTTGGCAAACAAACGCCTGTCCGCTTATCTATATCAGGCCTCATCATGCACCAATCCCTTCGCTTTCGGACTTCATGCAAACGTGACCATCGAAGCCGCAGTAAACATGCTTGCTCGTGCTATGCAACTATCACTCACTGTTCCTTGTTCATAGACGTTTATTGACGAGCCTATCAGCACGCGACAGGATTCGAACATTGCGAGCCAAGGTGTTCTCTCTGATCGAAGATACTTACTACCACGAACAAGAAGCGCGCTATGTGCTCACAGCACCAGATAACGGTGTACGTCTCACACACCTCGAGCCACGTGAGATGATATACAGAACTGGAGATAAAATGCGGTGTCTTCATCGTTTCCGATGACTGACATGCTTACAGAAATCGTGCTGTCGCTGCTCAATTCGCCCGTACAGTGATACCCGCTCCGTCAGATCACCGAGCCTCCCGTGTATGTCATGGGTGGCAAGGCTGGTCCCCCGCCACCTCAAGGACCGATGGGCACTGGCCCTCAAGGGATGAGGACTCCGCCGCAGGATATGAACCCGCAGGGGATTGGTATGTCGCCGCAGGCGATGCTGGCGCAGCAGAACGGTAATATGGTGTCGTTGGAGAGACTGCGGGAACGAGAACATGCGCGGGAGCACAGTGGGAGCATGGGGGTATGATTTTGTTCTCGTCTGACCGTATATGCGATCTGTTGAGGTATCTTGGACTGTTGTAGCAGAGGCCGGTCCGCCCCGATTGGACGACGGTGATTCTGCAGGTAGGACGAGTTATCGATTTGGATCTTGAGGCATCTCACACAACCTGGTTGACGTAGACGAGTTTGAGATGCTATCGACACGGACTCTCTCGCACTTAACTGGTACAAACAGACTCATGGAGGAAGTAACTATCCCAATCGTAACTATTATTGTCCACCGCTCACACTGTTGCAAAGTGCGCTCGTGACCCAATCACACCCCCACCTGGCTACTCGATCTTTGACAAGGCCGAGCTCGAGACCAAGGTGGTACCTTATTCGAGCGACGTCGCGCTGTGTCACTGTATACAGCTGATGTCTTTCTGGTAGGCTAAATTGCGGCGGGAGGACGAGGTGCTACAAGCACAGGCGGCAGAATGCAGAGCGCGACGGTCGGCGGCGAAAGAGATGATCGTAGCCAGCGGCCATACACCAATGGAAGTATCGTCTTAGTCGCTACATGCGCAGGGGTTAGTCTAACGATCACATTCGATATAGTGTACGGTATTGTCATTTGGAGATCTAAGCAGGCGGTCTTGAGTTGCAGTCTATCGACGGATTGCCTCCTTGGATGGTCCAGTGTGGTTGCCCCGATGTGCCGAAAACATGAGGTAATGGGGCGTGTGAGCATCTATATCAGGGACCATATCATACAGCTTGTCCGTCAACCCTCCTCATCCAGTAACCACGTCGACAATGAGCGGTACGTACTGACAAGACGGCGCTGTGATGATCCTGACTGTTTCACAAGAACATTCCCCGCTCATCGAAATCGAGAGCGGGAGTAGGGCTGTGGTATTCTCAGCGAACGGGGAGTATCTCGTCGGCGGCGGCGATGGAGTTCAAGTGTGGCGAGTGAAAGACGGCAAACAAATGGCAAGAATGGATGCGAGGGATGTTCTCTGTCTCGCTGTCTCCAAGGATGGCAATTGGATTGCAGCGGGAACAAAGAGGGGGATGGTGTATGTGTGGGACGCAAACACGTACAAACAAGTCTTCGCGCAATGGGACGAATGGTGCATCAACGGTGTCGATTTCTCGCCCGATTCAACTCGACTGGTTACTGGATCGGATAACTACACAGCTACCGTGTGGGACGTCGCAACTGGTCAACGAGTCCTAGATCCACTCAAACACGAGAATTGGGTCATCGCGGTGAAATACTCGCCAAAAGGTGATCGAATTGCGACAGCAACCCATTATGCCGTTCGGGTCTACAACAGCGACGATGGCCGCTTGCTCGTGGACGTACCAACACGAGTAGTCCCGTGGTATAACACTGGTCTCGTCTGGTCAAAGGATCAGCTCTTCATCCTATCTGAGGGTAAAATCCAGCAAGTCGAAGCATCCACCGGGTCAACAATTTCCATAAGGCCAGTCTCTAATACCGACCAGTTCTCGTCCATTTCCATGTCGCAGCATGGGGAGTGCGTCGCATATTCAACTGGCTATACTGTCACGTTTTGGGATACGTCGACACACGTTCAGCTCGGTCTCATCCAACACCATGAAATGATATATTCGGTCTCACTCTCACCAGACGACCGCTCTGTTGCCGTCAGCGGGGAGCGGAACATCGTCGTTAGTAGTTTATCCTGTATTACTGTGAGTATCATGCATTGTTGCATCAAATGCCGCTTCAGCTTTTTTTTTACTGAAAATCAACCTTGCTTCCACTTCATTCAACACGAATCTGATCACGTTCTCTCAGCAACCATTCTTGAATATACCCGACAGTGCTCTTGATTCCTGGCAGCAGTACCACCTCACCGACATGGAAGCATCGTTGACGGGAATGATAACCAGTTCTTCTGACCCCGGTCATCATGCTTTGGCCAACAGAGCGCTCGCACGTGCGCATCTTGGACATTGGGACGGGGCGATTGACGATGCCGAAAAGGCATGTCTTCGTATACTCTCCCGCCCGCTCATGCTCACTTACTTCTAGTCCATCAGCATTCAACCATCTATCGATGGCTACATAGCAAAGAGTATTGCTCTCATTGGCAATGGAGAAAAGGAGGAGATTTGTCGTGTGTTCGACCTAGCATTCAGGCACTTGCAATCGTTTGACGTTGATCGTCTCCTTTTGATCAAGGTGTGTATTAACCTCGCGGTAGAACATAGTTTCCCCTCAGCTGGTTCTCTTGCTTAGGCCATGGTTCTGTTCATGGCTGGGGAGCATAATGATGCAATATTACGCGTAGATGATCTCATCGCTACGGTGCAGCATAACTCAATTTACTATCTGGTGCAGGTATGTGTATAACATACTGCTACACGGGATGCTGACAATTCCGGCAGGCAAATATGCATTTTCTTCATGGAAATTCGCAGATGGACAGCAAAAATTACGACCGCGCGATCCACTCGTTCGAGCGTGCGCGAGCCCAACTATGTGATTACCCGAGGCCTTTGCTCTTTCCCATATCATTGGTAAACTTCCGTCAACTGTCTCGGGCGTATAAACAACAACCATCTTTGATAGATATCCGGTTGGAAATTTGATGATCTCAACGTTACAATCCGACAGCGTCTATGTGAAGCCCTATATGCGGCGAGTCACATAAAGAAGGGATGCGAAGCTGTTCTTGAAATGGTAAATACCTGTGGCGAAGAAGTCTACGCAAGCATACCCATCACCAAGTGGGTGTCTGGTGGGTCTATGTGCCTCTGGCCTCGCTACTTGCATTCTAAACTTGCCCACAGATTTTACCTACCGATGTCTCTCCTCTTCCGAAAGTGGTGAAGATCCAGGGGCCAGCCAACACAATAGGGCACCAATGCTTCATGCAGCACCCTCTGACCTGCTCCTGAGAGAGTGGGCAAGATCAACGTTGGCGAGCAGTTCATGGAAACTTGCCTTGGCTGCTGCGGTTAGTGTGAGTAATCTTTGTTTACTTCTGATCTCCTGTTCGGCCTGACACTCCGCTGGTTTCAGTTCGCTCTCACGAGATTCACAATCTACCAGGTCATCTGCGAACGTCTCGAGACGGACGACCACATGATAGATGTGATTGAGTGTCTGCAGCAGATGCTGAGCGAATTGGCAAGGGATACAAACACAATTTGTGAGCGCGCGAATTGGGTTGGGGGTAAGGTGTCATGAATGCCAAAATCGGAGCGTTTGTCTGACCGTTCTCTCTCAGACTTCAGGCAGCGCTGTGCGGGGAAGCTAGTGCGCTTCGGAGATGCAGCGGCCGATGCCCATCGATACGACGATGCCCTTATTCACTACTCTGCAGCATTGTCCCTCGATCCCGCAGTCCCACAAGATATTCTCGTCAAACGAAGCAAGGCACGTGCCGCGATAAAGCTATGGGAGGATGCACTGAATGATGCAAACGAGGCATGCCATTCTCATTATACCCAAGTGTATCCTCGTTGATGGAGACTATCAGGCCATCGCGCTCGATCCGTCATCGCCGTTGGGTTACGAGAGGAAGTATGTAGCGTCGCGTGGAGCAGGGCAACATAAAGATATGCTGGATGCATTCGAGACGATGCTTTCCAAGATGGCGCAATCATCCGATCCAGAGATTCACAGTGAGGGTAGTGACCCCATACTATTGTCTATCTACTGATCTTGTCTTGCAGAGCGTTACGAACTGCATGCTAAAACAAAAGAGACGATTCGCAGGGCTATTCAGGACGCTATTCGTGAATCGCCACGGGTGCTCATCAACACTACCTCCGGTCGTCTCTGCAACAAATCTGAGCAGGCGGCCGCATTCGAATCATTACCGGTCTTCACAGAGCTCATTTCATCCACGACGACAGAAATCGATCATGCCCGTATTGAACGAGAAGTTACCCACTATTACCGTTACGCTATGTTTTCCCACAGATGGGAAGATAATGAACCTCTATTCGAAAAGGTCGTCAACATTGCGGTGCACGAGCTCGAGCAAACTCCGACTCATGACAAGTTGAACATGTTTTGCAAAGTTGTGCGGGATGCCGGGTTCCACTGGGCTTGGAGTGATACGTGTTGTATCCACAAAGCAGATCATTTCGTACTCCAGGAAGCACTCGTCGCCATGTTCAAGTGGTATCGGGGATCTTCCCTGACGGTTGTCCTTCTCATTGGTGTCAACTCACCATCACAGCGCGGCGATCTCGTGAAGAGCATTTGGAACTCTCGGGCGTGGACATTCCAGGAATATCACGCATCAAAAATCGTTCTATTCTACAATCAGGATTGGACACTATACAGGAATCTGGCTGTTCCGAACCACAAGGTGTCACCCGAGGTCATCTCGGAGATGGAGGAAGCAACCGGTGTCTCAGCGCAGGCCCTGATGGCCCTCCAGCCGGGCTTAGATGACATCCGGGAGAAGCTATGTCTAGCGTCAATGCGACAGACGACGCTCGTCGAGGATGCGGCATACTCATTGCTCGGAATATTTTCTGCTTCCTTACCAGTGGTGTATGGCGAAGGGAACAAGTCACTCGGACGACTCTTGTCGCAGCTACTCACGAACTCGGGCGACACGAGCATCCTCGCATGGACCGGCAGATCAGGCAGCTTCAATAGCTGTCTCCCTAGCAATATTACCGTGTTCGACTCACTGCCAACATCACATATTCCGCCCGCCATCGAAGAGCCCCAGATGAACGCGATCATTGCCGGATTGCGCAGTCCTTCACTCAGTCTTACCTCGGTCATGAGACTATATGATCGACTCAACGAACTTCCAGCACCGTGGTTCGCAGTGCAGCGGATGAAGCTTCCGTGGATTACCTTCAAACTCGGGCCCTTGTTAGCCACTCGGAGTGTGTCAGGATATGCATTCCGTGCAAAGACAAACACTCTCGGGACTGTAGAGATCAGGACGACTGAAGATCTCTCGCGATCTGACTCACTATATATCATCCACCCTTGGATCGACTTTCTCCTCGCCCAACGGCCTGTCGGGAACATAAGAGAGACAATACCCGAGGAGAGCATAGACGAGCAGTCTTCCGTCATAGGCGAGCTGCCAACATTCCCTGGCCCTTCGAATGTCACACAAGATGCTCCTCAAACCCGAGCAACGCGGCTCGTTTCTCGCCTTGCACGGTTCGGTGGACGGCCCCGTCAAGACGTGGCATCTCTCCGCC
This sequence comes from Bothia castanella, assembly GCA_038089595.1. NCBI lineage: Eukaryota > Fungi > Basidiomycota > Agaricomycetes > Boletales > Boletaceae > Bothia > Bothia castanella. The sequence goes on from JBBPLB010000211.1 coordinate 6,849, forward strand.
CCCCTTCATCTGTCTCGCAGGAGGATAAGCAGACGCAGGCCCTCCGCCTCGTTGCACGGCTGAGGAAACCATTCGGCGCACTGTTGCTCACGTCAAACAATGGGAATGTGTACCGGAGGGTTGCTTCAGATAGTGATATCACGGTCCAGGTAGAGGACATCACGACATCGGTATTGAATAAACTGATAGATAGCGTGCGCGTGTTGGACGTGCTCTAATCGCCGATTCATTCGATCGGTATGCATTTTCGCTGTATAGTTTCCCAGGAACCATTACAATCTACAATACGTAACTACTTCACTCCCTGTGAGAAGTCGGGGGTTACGTTTTTGTTCACTCACCAATGCATCCAATTTACAAGCTTCCCGTTGAAACCCTTTCCCATATCTTCGAGCTCGGGCTTGCATGCGAGCGTGACGTGAAGGAAAGTACAACTCATCATTGGAACGAATACCTGGATCTCAGGCGGGAGATATATGCATATCCTGACAGCGGAAACATCGGAAGAGATGGATGTGGGTGAGGAAGAAACCGTCGTCACTGGTGCGGTGTAGTGACTTCATCCCCCTTTCTCTGGAATGTCATTGTCACCTTTCCCTCCTGGTATCCTTACGATCGTATTTCGATCCAATTAGAGCGCAGCAAAGATCCTCGATTAATATTTGGGTCAATTTGTGACCAATTTGCCTGCATCCCATCCCTTTGTCGTTGGATACTCTTATCTGGGCGCGGGGACCCATACGCCACTGCTCAAATCAGTCGACGTAGTACTCGTCGTCGACACCGAGGTGGCTTGGATCCCGATGGACAAGAACAAGGACGGTGACTACGAGCGGCCGAGCGCGACAGCAAAGATATACATCATTGATAGCGGTGACACGCTTAAACGAAGTATCGGGATGCACCACGACGGAGCGGACCTCGTTTGTCACGCCGGCGCAGCCATTACGCTCACGTAACTTCAGGAGGCCATCGGTGATTAATCCTCCGCCGAATGGTCCAAGCGAATGGAGTGGCTCCAGACACTACATCATGAATGGAGGACACGGCTTCGTGTTGCAGAGTCTTTCCCGATTGCGCCCTGAGTCAAGTATGGGTGGTCCCACACCGTACACGACGCCGCAGATCGTGAGCACGCTTTGCAAGGTGATCAGGGAAAGGGAGATTGCTCGCGAAAGCGCGCTCATCCTGAATGAAAGTATAACCAACTATCCGCTCGTTTGGTCTCATGTACAACCTGAAATCCCCGGAGAAGTGCTTGGTTCTGGCGGTTCTTCGCTCGGTTGGTCCCTCGGTGCAGGGATTGGATCCATCCCGGGTGGACGCGTCGCAAAGGGCAAGGCAGCTGCGGGGTACGAGCTGGTCGCAGCCATCGTGGGCGACGGCACCTTTTTATTCTGTGTCCCATCGAGTGCATTCTGGATGGCAAGACGGTATCAAACGGTAAGCACGCGTCGATCGCGTGCATCTGACCACTGACCCATCGACACGACACAGCCCTTCCTCACCATCGTGCTTAACAATGGCGGTTGGAAAGCGCCCAAACTGTCCATGCTCGGCATGCACCCGACGGGCCACGGTTCCAACCGGTCGGATTTGGCCCTGATTGTCCTGATTACTCCCAGATTGCGGTCGCGGCGTCTAACGGATGGGGGAGATCAGTGCCGAGATGGCGACCGAGGACAAGAGCGCTGAGGCGTTGTTGCAGGAGACGATTGAGGAGGCGGTGCGGGTCGTCGTCGAGGAAAGACGATGTGCGGTGGTGGATTGTGTGTTGGAGAGAATCTAAAATTGTGACGTGCTCTATATTATTGCAGCAATCAATGTGGATACTCTAAATTGGACGTCCGTGATGCATACGTACTCTTGCTTACCCACTTTCCATACAACGAAACCGCGCAAATAATTGTAGCGGCGCCAGAGTCGCCCGTCCCTAGCTAACCGAAACATTTCATTCGCGTGAGGTGTCTTCTCTGATCGCAGATACTCACTACCACGGACAAGAAGCGCGCTATGTGCTCCCAGCGCCCGATAACGGTGTACGTCTCACACACCTCGAGCCACGTGAGATGATATACAGAACTGGAGATAAAATGCGGTGTCATTATCGTTTCCGATGACTGACATGCTCACAGAAATCGCGCTGTCGCTGCTCAATTGGTGATACCCGCTCCGTCAGATCACCGAGCCTCCCGTGTATGTCATGGGTGACAAGGCTGGTTAGAAGGCCTATCCACCTGGTGCTGGTCCCCCACCGCCTCAAGAACCGAGGGGTATGTGCCCTCAAGGGATGGCGACGAGTCAACCGGGGATGGGTATGTAGCCGCAGGGGATTGGTAGCTCGCCACAGGTGATGCTGGCGCGGCAGAACAGTAATATGGAGTCGTTGGAGAGACAGCGGGGACAAGAACGTACGCGGAAGCGCAGTGGGAGCATGGGAGTGCGTCTTCGTTCTCCTCTGACCGTGTATGTGATCTGATGAGGTATCTTGGACTGTTGTAGCAGAGGCCTGGTCCGCCCCGATTGGACGACGATGATTCTGCAGGTAGGACAAGTTATCGTTTTGGATCTTGAGGCATCTCACATAACCTGGTTGACGTAGATGAGTTTGAGATGCTATCGACACGGACTCTCGCAATTAACCGGTACAAACGGAACCACGAACTCATGGAAGAAGTGTTCAAAAAGGCCTCCTTTGGTAGCTATGCCAATTGTAGCTGTCCTTGTGCACCGCTCACACCGTTGCAAGGCGCGCTCGTGACCCAACCACTACCGCCACCCGCCTACTCGATCTTTGACAAAGCCGAGCTCAAGGCCAAGGTGGTACTGCATTCAAGGAACAACGTACTGTGTCAGTGTGACTGATGCCTTTTGGTAGGCAAAGTTGCAGCAGGAAGTCGAGGTGCTGTGAGTGCAAGCGGCAGAACGCCGGGCGCGACGGTCTGCGGCAGAAGAGGTGATCGTGGCCAGTGGCCATACACCAATGGAAGTATCGTCTTAGTCGCTACATGCAGGGTTTAGTCCAACGGTCACATTCAATATAGTGTACGGTATTGTCGTTTGGAGGTCTAAGTAAGCGAACTTGGGTTGCAGTCTATCAATGACTTGCTTCATTTGAGGATCTGGAGTGGTTGCCCCGATGTGCCGAAAACATGAGGTAATGGAGCGTGTGAGCAGCTATATGAGGGAGGGAACGTGTACTGTACTAGCACTATCGATTCGTCTGTCAACCCTCTCCATCCAGTGACCACGTCGACAATGAGCGGTGCGTACTGACAAGACGGTGCTGTGTTGATTCTGACCATTGTACAAGAACATTCACTGGTCATCAAAACTGAGAGGAGGAATAAGGCCGTGGTATTCTCAACGAATGGAGAGTATCTCGTCAGCGGCGGCGATGGGGTTCAAGTGCGGCGAGTGCAAGACAGCGAACGAATGGCAAGAATGAATACGGGAGATGTCCTCTGTCTCGCTGTCTCCAACGATGGCAAATGGATTGCAGCGGGAACAGACAGGGGGATGGTGTTTGTGTGGGCTGCAAACACGTACAAACAAGTCTTCTCCGAGGCTCAAGGACGGCGATCGGTGCATCAGGGGTGTCGATTTTTCACCCGATTCGACTCGACTCGTCACTGGATCGGATAACTGCATGGCCACCGTCTGGGACGTCGCAACTGGTCAACTCGTCCTTGGTCCACTCCAACACAGAAATTCTGTTATTGGGGTGAAGTACTCGCCAAAAGGTGATCGAATCGCGACAGCAACTTATTATGATTCTGTCCGAGTCTACGACAGCGACGATGGCCGCTTGCTCGTGGACATACCAACACAAGTAGTCCCGTTATACAACACTGGTCTCGTCTGGTCAAAGGATCAGCTCTTCATCCTATCTGACGGTAAAATCCAGCAAGTCGAAGCATCCATCGGGTCAACAATCTCCGTATGGCCAGTCTCTAACACCAACGGGAGCTCGTCCATTTCTATGTCGCAGCATGGGAAGTGCGTCGTATACTCAACTGGCTATACTGTTACGTTTTGGGATGCGTCGACACACGTTCAGCTCGGTCTCATCCAACACCTTGAAAAGATATGTTCGCTCTCATTCTCACCAGACGACCGCTCTGTTGCCGTCAGCAGGGAGCAGAACATCGTTGTTAGTAGTCTATCCCGCATTACTGTGAGTATCATGCATTATTGCATCAAATCCCGCCTCAGTTTTCTTTTTACTGAAAACCAACCTTACTTCCACTTCGTTCAACATAGAATCTGATCGCTTTCTCTCGGGTGCCATTCTTGAATATCCCCGTCACTCCATTCGATGTCTGGCAGCAGGACCACCTCGCAAACGTGGAAGCATCGTTAACAGGAATAATACCCATTTCTTCCGACCCGAGTTACTACGCTTTAGCCAACAGAGCACTCGTACGTGTGCGTCTGGGACATTGGGATACGGCGATCGACGATGCCGAAAAGGCATGTCTTCGTATACTCCCCCGCCCACTCATACTCACTTACTTGCAGTCCATCAGCATTCGACCATCCGTCGCTGGCTATATCGCAAATAGTATCGCACGCATCGGCAAAGGAGAAAAGGAGGAGATTTGTCGGGTGTTCGACCTAGCATTCAGACACTCCAGTTCTTCTAATGTGGATCGTCTCCTTTTGATCAAGGTGTGTATTAACCTCCCAGTAGAACATGATTGCCCCTCAGCTGCTTCACTTGTTTAGGCCCTGGTTCTGTTCATGGCTGGAGAGCACAAAGATGCGATATCACGCCTAGATGACCTCATCGCTACGGTACAGCCCAACCCAACATACTATCTGGTGCAGGTGTGTGTATAACACGCCGACGCACGAGTCGCTGACATTTTCAGCAGGCAAATATGTATTCTCTTCATGGAAACTCGTAGATGGACAGCAAAAATGACGAGGGTGCGATCCAGTTGTTCGAGCTTGCACGAGCCCAAGTACGTGATTGCCCGAAGCCTTTGCTCTTTCACATATCATTGGTAAGCTTCTTACCAACTGTCTCGGGTGTATCAACAACAGCCATCTTTGACAGATATCGGGTTGGAAGTTTGATGGTCTCAACATCACAATTCGACAGCGGCTTTGTGAAGCTCTATCTGCGCCGAGTCACATAAAGAGGGGAGGCGGAGCTGTTCTTGAAATGGTAAATACCTGTGGCGAAGAAGTCTACGCAAGCATACCCATCACCAAGTGGGTGTCTGGTGGGTCTATGTGCCTCTCGCCTCGCTACTTGCGTTCTAAACTTGTCCACGGATTTCACCTGTCGATGTCTCTCCTCTCCCGAAAGTGGTGATGACTCGGGGGCAAGCCAACACAATAAGGCACCAATGCTCCATGTAGCACCCTCTGACCCGCTCTTGAGAGAGTGGGCAAGATCAACGTTGGCGAGCAGTTCGTGCCTTGGCTGTTGCGGCTAATGTGAGCGATCGTTTTTTGCTTCCGGTCCCTTGTCTGCCTGACACGCGGCTGATTGCAGTTCGCACTTCCGAGACTTACAATCTATCAGGTCATATGTGAACATCTCGAGACGACTGACCACGTAACAGATGCAATTGAGTGCCTGCAACAAATGGTGAGCGAGCAAAATGGGTTTGGGGTGAGCAGTCATGCATGTCATGCGGGCGACATTTGTTTGACTGTTTTCCTTTTTAGACTTCAAGCAGCACTGTGGGGGGAAGCTAGTGCGGTTCGGAGATACAGCGGAAAATGCTCAACAATATGACGAAGCCATTACTCACTTTTCAGTAACATTGTCCCTCGATCCCGCAGATCCACAGGATGTTTTTATCAAGCGGAGCAAGGCACTGATGGCCAAGGGTTTATGGAAGGACGCTTTGGATGATACAAATCAGGTAGCTGTTTCTTTTTGTATTTCTGACCTTTTTGACGCAGATTGATTAGGTGATAACTCTCGATCCGTCGTCTCCATGGGGTTACGATACGGTTTTGATGGAATGGGAAAAAGTAAAATTGGAAGATGGATCGTGGGACAACGCGTTGGCGAGTGCTAACGGTGTAGGTGCATCCTCCGGTTAACAGTTATTATGGATTAACATTGTTATTTCCAGTTTGTGGCTCCGAGGTTTATGGTATATCGGGCGTTGTGTGAACATCTCGAAATGGTCGACCGCGTAACGGATGCGACCGAGTGCTTCCGCGCAATGGAAGACGAATTGGCACAGGAAAGGCAAGCCAAGGAAGCGAAGTGGGATCTTGGTGAGTGACCTGCCTTTCAGGCTGGCGACATTGGCGTAACTATTCTCCATTAGACTTCCGACATCGTTGCTGCGGGGAGCTAGTGGACCTTTGAGATACCGCGATAAACGCTCGGTGCTATGATGAAGCCATCATCCAATATTCTGCTGCACTATCCCTGAAACCCACTGCCCCACAAGCCGTATACGTTAAGCGAAGCAAGGCACATGTCGCGATAAAGCGATGGGAGGAAGCGTTAAATGACGCAAACGAGGCATGTCATTCCTATTATACCCATGCGTATCCTCGTTGATGGAGATTGTCAGCTCATTGGGCTCGATCCATCGTCGCCGTTGGGTTACGAGAGGAAGTATGTAGCATTGCATGGAGCAGGACAACATAAAGATATGTTGGATGCATTTGAGACGATGCTCTCCAAGATGGAACAGTCACCCGACCTAGAGATTCGCAGTAGGGTAATGACCCCATACTATCGTCTATCTACTGATCTTGTCTTGCAGAGCGTTATGAACAACATACCAAAACAAAAGAGACGATTCGCAGGGCTATTCAGGACGCTATTCGTGAATCGCCACGGGCGCTCATCAATACTACCTCTGGTCGTCTCTGCAACAAATCTGAGCAAGCAGCCGCATTCGAATCATTACTGGTCTTCACAGAGCTCATCTCATCCATGACGACAGAAATTGACCACGCCCGTATTGAACGAGAAGTCACCCACTATTACCGTTACGCTATGTTTTCCCACAAACGGGAAGACAACGAACCACTTTTCCACAAGGTCATCAACATCGTGGTGTACGAGCTCGAGCAAACTCCGACTCATGACAAGCTAAAAATGTTTTGCAAAGTTGTGCGGGATGCCGGGTTCCACTGGGCTTGGAGTGATACGTGTTGTATCCATAAAGCAGATCATTTCGTACTCCAGGAAGCACTCGTCGCAATGTTCAAGTGGTACCAGGGATCTTCCCTGACGGTTGTCCTTCTCATTGGCGTCAACTCACCATCACAGCGCGGCGATCTCGTGAAGAGCATTTGGAACTCTCGGGCGTGGACATTCCAGGAATATCATGCATCAAAAATCGTTCTATTCTACAATCAGGACTGGACGCTATACAGGAATCTGGATGTTCCGAACCACAAGGTGTCGCCTGAGATTATCTCGGAGATGGAGGAGGCAACTGGTGTCTCAGCGCAGGCCCTGATGGCCCTCCGGCCGGGCTTAGATGACGTTCGGGAGAAGCTATGTTTAGCTTCAATGCGACAGACAACGCTCGTCGAGGATGCGGCATACTCATTGCTCGGAATATTTTCGGCATCCTTACCAGTCGTGTATGGTGAAGGGGACAAGTCACTCGGACGACTGTTGTCGCAGCTACTCACGAACTCGGGCGACACGAGCATCCTTGCATGGACCGGCAGATTGGGCAGCTTCAACAGCTGTCTCCCGAGCAATATTACCGTATTCCACCTAGTGCCAACATCGCATATTCCGCCCGCCATCGAAGAGCCCCAGACGGACGCGATCATTGCTGGATTACGTAGTTCTTCACTCAGTCTTACCTCGGTCATGAGACTATATGATCGACTCAACGAACTTCCTGCACCGTGGTTTGCAGTGCAACGGATGAAGCTTCCGTGCATTACCTTCAAACTCGGGCCCTTGTTAGCAACCCGGAGTGTGTCGGGATAGGCGTTCCGTGCGAAGACAAACGCTCTCGGGACTGTAGAGATCAGGACGACTGAAGATCTCTCGCGATCTGACTCTCTATATATCATCCACCCTTGGATCGACTTTCTTCTCGCCCGACAGCCTGTCGGGAACACAAAAGAGACAATACTCGAGGAGAGCACAGACGAGCAGTCTTCCATCATAGGCAAGTTGCCAGCATTCCCTGGACCTTCAAATGTCACACAAGATGCTCCTCAAACCCGAGCAGGGCGGCTCGTTTCTCGCCTTGCGCGGTTCGGTGGACGGCCCCGTCAAGATGCGGCATCTCTTCGTCCCCCTTCATCTGTTTCACAGGAGGATAAGCAGACGCAGGCCCTCCGCCTCGTTGTACGGCTGAGGAAACCATTTGGCGCACTGTTGCTCACGTCCAACAATGGGAATGTGTACCGGAGGGTCGCTTCAGAGAGTGATATCAAGGTCCAGGTAGAGGATATCACGACACCGGTATTGAATAAACTGATAGATAGCGTGCGCGTGCTGGACGTGCTCTAATCGCTGATTCATTCGATCGGTATGCATTCTCGTTGTATAGTTTTCTAGGAACGCTATTTCCATCATGATGTTACAATTTACAATACGTACAGTTGATTTGCTCAAAATGCTTGAGGTTGGGACCTGCCACATCCTAGGCGAATATTGCCCATGCTGCACGTGACCTGCGTCGCAGTAGATAGGTAAGATAAATGGAGCATAGAGAGAAAGATACGTCTTCCAAATAAATGTCCTTCTGAAAAAATGCGCGCCTGCTGAAAAAAAAAAAAGTGCGCGCGCCACGGATTTTTTGTGCAATCTAACACCCATACGTTCATTCCAAACAAATCCTTTGACGTTGGAAGAACAAAGACCGACACGGTTGGTCTCAAGTCAGCCCAACGTCATCCAGTCCCGCATCCGTCCGCTGGCATGCTCGGAACGATGCATTCCGTGCATCGTGACTGGATGGCGCCTTTCGACCCATGTTACAGACATCTGTTATCGTTTCCGATGACTGACATGCTCACACAAACCGTGCCGTCGTTGCTCGATTCACCGCAATGCCCGCTCCGTCAGATCACCGAGCCTCCCGTGTATGCCATGGGCGACAAGGCTGGTCAGAAGGTATATCTGCCTGGTACTGGTCCTCCGCCGCCTCAAGGACCGATGGGCACGGGCCCTCAAGGGATAGTGATCAGTCAGTCGTCGCAGGCGATGCTGGCGCAGAAGATGGTGTCGTTGGAGAGACGTCGGGAACAAGAACATGCGCGGGAGCGCAGTGGGAGCATGGGGGTACGTTTTTGTTTTCGTCTGACCCTGTATGTGCTCTAATGAGGTATCTTGGACTGTTGTAGCAGAGGCCCGTCCACCCGATTGGACGACGATGATTCTGCAGGTAGGACGAGTTTGAGATGATATCGACACGGACTCTCGCAATTAACCGGTACAAGCGCAACCACGAACTTATGGAAGAGTTGTTCAAAAAGTCCTCGTTCGGTACTATCCTTGTACACCGCTCACACCGTT
>JBBPLB010000215.1:0-15917 GCA_038089595.1 Bothia castanella
TTCGTGTCGTTTTCGATTTTGGTTTTGGAGTCAAAACCGCTGGATCGACTTGGTGACATTTTCACCAATCGCTTTCGGCTTGCCCGGCGCAACTGTCTGAGTTCGAACTGAGTTTGAATCACCCAATCCCTTGCTGGTGCATGCACATAGTTCTCATCCCTGGCCACATGTTCAAGTGCTCATTCCTGGGTGCAGAAAGCTTTGATTTAGACCTACATACATGGACAAGAAATTGCTTAGCTCCCAAGTATCCACAGGGAAGAAACCAGTCCTTTACTTGGCATCCAAGGAACTCTGGGATTTAGCAATCAAACTGGGTTGTCTGGCTCATTGAACCCTTCAGAATTCAAAAATGCCTAGTTGAGATTTCCTTCCAAGATGGTGTAGGGTGAGTGGTATCAAAGTATTATACTTTTGTTATTCTGTTGTTGGTTAATGGTCTAGACTTTCTATTCTTATCTAGAGTCTAGGTTCATTTCAGACAGCTCTGTATGATATAATGGTTCAGAACATCAGTGGGTCAGACAGTGGTCATGACATTGTTGTTGTTTAGGAAGAGATGAATGGAATGTTAGGGGTATTCCTCAATCTCTCCTTCAGACCCAATCTCACTATTAACTGAAGAGTAGACAACTAACCTAACAATTATTCAATAACAGAATAATGGATAATAGGTTATACTTAGTGAATTGGATCCCTGATTGTTCTTCCTAGTCACAGATCTTTGGACATTGCTCCATGTGCTAGGAGGAAAGGGAGATAGTTGTGGAGAGAGTGTGTGGACAAGAATATGAAGTGCTCTTCAGTCTGAGGCAGGAGCCTGAGTTGCTTGGTACAATATAGCATAAGCTGCTCCCCAAAAGTAGGAGTGGCTGACAACACAGAATACAAAACAGTATACCTGGACATAGTGTTTCCACAGCTCAGCTAACCAAGAGTTGGCTGTGGTTCTGCCTAGCTTAAGTAATAGTTTGGTTGTTCATGATATCAAGACTGTTTGCAACAGCTTGGCTCAGTCTGATTAACCATTCAAGTCATCTTTTAGCTAATATCTGACTTTGACCAGTTTTTCATCAGCTCACAGTCAGTTGTAGGTCAAATTATAATTGGACAACATCCTGTATGTATATACACCAATCTGTGATACACTACATGAAGAGAATAAAGTGAATTGTTACTTGGTAGATCATAAACTTGAAGTTGGGATCCATTAGGATGCAGATACAATAAGTGATAACATAACAACATACATACACTTTGATATTTCCACTCTTTGACTCACTTGTGGTGACTAGATTACTTTGGATGGTTGTTTGCAACCATGAGCAGCATTGGCAGGTGAAGGTTTGAAGGCAAGAGAATGTATCTTTTGGTGGGGAGATAGCAAAAGAGGGATATCAGTGACATTATAATCATTGGGCCCAACATGGGTATGGGTAGAATTGGGAGGCAAAGCATTGGGTGGAGAATAGATATTTCTGTAGGTAGGCAGCAAAAAAGGGACAGTGTTCAAGGACAATTGCAGTGGTGAGAGGTCATTGACTACTGAGTATGCCTTTCCATGGAGACCGAGGTCATGTAAGACTACCATCATTGCTGTGGGTGAATTAGTATCAATGTGAAGAGCTCTCAATAATGGTTGTATGTAAGTGTAATTGAGCTCTTTAGAAAAAGTGAGTGTTCATACATAGGTAAGCAAGACAGTGAGTTCCCAAGGAAATCTACTGCACAGTAGTTCAATAAGGGTCTTTTGTTTGAGTTTGAGTATTGATGAAGATTTTATAATGTCAGAACTACCAGTAATCCATGGTAGCTAGCCATGTGACTGTCAAAAACAACAACTCCAAGCTCCTTCAAGCTCTCCTATCCAACTCCTAGGTCTTAGAGTGATAAGTCTGAAATTAGTATAGGAGTTGGCCAGAGTTCCTATTCTGGAACTCCTTAAAGGTACTCCAATGTTTTTACCTTATTTTCATTCTATCCTTTTCAGGACCACTTACAGTGCCTCAGAGTTTTATAGTGTCTTACAAGCAAATCTCCACCTATAGGTATAAAGTCCTACTTCTTTTTTTTTTGAGTCTCTCAGTCATCCTTGCATCTCTTGGGCAGTGACTGAGGTATGTTCTCTTGTTCATCCACTTTACATTGTATTTAACCAAATGTAGTGGGTATTCCTGCTCTATTACTTAGATTCTTACAGGTTATGAGCCCTGCTAGCATCAACTAGTAACTTCATAAACCTCCATGTGTTTTTTCCATGCTACTCTGGTCTACTCTGAACCCCTGAGTTTAGGATCCTCATTCCTTGTCATGTTGGAAACAACCTCCACTGTCACTTGCCCCATTCTATCAGAACCTTCCAATTTTAAAATATACCACAACTCCTATACCCTCCACCACAGCTCTAACATCCTCCACTGAAGAGATCCAAAAACGGATGGAATGTGATGAGAAAGCCCATGGTATTATCCAGGACCACATCTCTGATGCACTCCTCCTAAAGATGCAGACACACACCTCCTCCAAGGCTCTTTTTGACATACTGCTAAAACTCCACCAAGTATCAAATCTTGCCTTCACATTCTACTCCTTCCACCAACTCTTTGCCTCATCCTGGGATGAAGTTGCCTCTATCTTGGAGTATATTGCCTCCATCCGGACTTTAGAAACATGTCTTGCAGGAATGAAGTTCACAGTCAACCCCAAAGTCCTGACCTTCATACTGCTCAACTCACTACTGAAAACTCTAGAATGGAACTCCTTCACCTCCTCCATCATCAATACTGTGGAGGAGGACAAATTATCCTTTGACTCTATAGAAACCCAGATTTTCTTTGAAGAGACACATTTAAATCTGCCTGAAGCCTCCAATACAGTGCTAAAAGCATCAAACAAGTCTGCCCATCATCCAGACAAATCATCAGCCTGGTGTGAACACCATCAGTACTCTGGACATGACAGTAAGGACTGTTGATGGTATAAAAATTGAGTAAAGGAGCTCTAGAATAGAGAAAGAGGACACAAAGGAAAGGGAAAGGAGAAGACAAACACCCCAGAGGACCCACCAGAACCAAACTCTGGACCTCTGGAGTGAGGAAATATAGCTAGTACCTGTGTATCCAAGTCTCTAATCAAGTGTGTTCAGGCCTTCTTGTCATCTGAACTCAAAAGAAACACAAGGGATGAAATCATCATTGACTCTTTAGCTATATCACACATGGTCCCACATTCCTCCTGGTTTTGCTCCTACACACCACTCCAAACTCCTTGTCCAGTCACTTTAGGAAATAATGCCACAACTCATGCCACCAGAATTGGAAATATTGTGGTCTTCTCCTGTCATTAACAGAGAAACATATGAAATCACACTAAGTGATGTACTACTGGTCCTGGAGTTCTGACTGTCCCTTATCTCCATAAAACGACTAGCTGCAGTTGGATTGTCTACCTTATTCCCTGTGAACTCCTCCACCTACTCTGTACAAAAAGGATGTAACACCATTATGATAGGAACACACAAACAGGGATTGTACCATGCAGGAGTTTGACTGGAGATAACCCTGGAGTCAGCACTTGCCTCCATAGATGTCAATCTCCTTCACCGATGGATAGGACATATCTCCATACCTTGGATTGAACAAATGGTTCAAAAAGGACAACTAAAGGGGATTGATATACTAACAGGAACTCTAGAGTTCTGTGAGTCATCATACTTGAGAAGATGAAGGAACTCCCATTCCACCCCCAGGAGGAAATCCAAGCATCCAAACCACTCTAGATCATTCACTCTGATGTTGGAGGTCCCATCTCCCCTCAATCTTGAGAAGGGTACAAATACTAGCTCCTCCTGGTGGATGATTACTCTTGCTTCTCTTGGATTTACTTTCTAAAGAAAAAGAGCAACATTCTATCAACCTACAATGAGTGGAAAATGGATGTCCAAAAGTTCTTCAAACAAGAAATAGGTACTGAGGAGTTCTCTGATACACACATACAATTCCTCTGATCTGATGGAGGAGGAGAATACACTAGAGTGGAGTTCCATCACTAACTCCAAAAGAATGGCATACTACAGGAAACTTCTGTCCCATACACTCCAGAGCAAAATAGACTTGCAGAACACATGAACCAAACCCTCTCCATCCTTGCTAACACAATGCTAGAGGACTCCAAACTCCCAAAGTCCTTCTAGGTAGATGCCATGTCAATAGCAGCATACATCACTGTATGAAGTCCAACTTCTACTCTCAATGGAGGAGTTCCATACCAAGTCCTATTCAACTGGAAGGTAGATCTGACCCTATTCTGACCCTTTGGCTGCCTGAGCTATGCCCTAGTACTCAAGGAACAATGAGGAGATAAGTTCCAACCACATAGAAGGAAATGTGTCATGCTGGATTACACCTATGGACAACAGGCATACAAGCTCCTTGACTTGAAGCATTGGACCATCATCTCCAGCTGTCATGTCACCTTTAACAAGTCCAAAATGATCTCTGATGTAAACTCTGCTCTTTGGCAAAACTCCACCAAGGACCAGTGGGAGGAACTCCTTTCTAAACATTTACGTCACCTAGAGTGCATTGGAGATGATGAGAAGCCTGACTTCAACCCTGTGGCACCTCTAGATATTCCAGAAGCAATGGGAGTTAATCCTGCACCTCCAGGACCTCCTCTGGATGACACTGTAGATGTCCTTAGTGAATGCTTAGACCAACTCCACATCAGTGCTCCTGCTCCTGCTCCTGTTTGACCTCAATCACCCCCAGCACAAATTGTTGCTGGAGTTTGCAGGAGTTCCTACATTTGCTGACTTGTGAACCAAAACAAGGACTATCAATGTACCTTGGATGAGGAAGCATATCGAAGGACAAAACATCAGGAAGCACATCCAGAGCTATTGAAGGATGAGGGGGGAGCTTTAGACAACTCCTCTGAAGCTCAGGACATATCTGGAGCATTCTTTAGCATACAAGAGGAGCTAGAACACCACATCTTCACCAGAGTAGCCAACTCTGAATCTAGAGAAACACTCCCTACCACCATCAAGAAAGCTGTCATATCCATCCTGACCACTATTGCCTTCTCTGAGCTCCTCCTGACCCTCTCTGATCACCTCCTGTTATAATATCATTGGACCTCCATTGAACCCTTGCCTTGGAACTCCTATCATTCTTGATGGACCTCCAGTACAGCCTCCTTTATTATTCTTGGACCTTTTCTTAGTTAACCCAACCCTTCATTCCTATGATCCTTCACTATACCTTCTTATGACCTCTGTACCTTACTTCTTGTTCTCCTTCCTTTATAGGTTTGGACTCTGACTGGACTTGTAGTATTTAAGACCTATGACCTCCATCATGTATCCTCAGTATGAATATTGACATTATCTACCCTCCTGTGTCTGTTTGAACTCCTCCCAAATCTGTTATGATCTTTTCTTTTTCTTTGTCTAGCCTCCCTTTCCTTTACTATTACAAACAGACTGAGCTATTCCCGTGGGTGCACACTTACAATAGCGTGCGTTATTTCAAACTTTAACTAACTCCTCGGACCCCTCGCTACCTATTCGCCATCTTTCCATAGCCTTATCATATTTTCCCATTGATAGCATTCTTTATCTTTCACCTTATACTTTTCTCTCACCGTTGTCATCTTCTATTCGGACCTTATCTCCTCATATCATCCCTCTTCCTTGATGATACTCGTAGTTCCCATTCCCACACAGCCACATCTATGGACTATAAGTAGGCCGACTGATATCATGTAAACTCCAAGCTAGTTCTACGCAATACCAGCTAGATTCTAGTCTCACCTCAATCCTTAAGTGGGAACCCTGCTCCACTAAATCTCTCTCTCTCTCCTTTGTCACCGTCTCAGATGACCGGGAATAGTGCCCCAGCGTCGTGACTTCTTAGGAGTAGCCCAAACCAGTATACTCAGTCGGTCGACCTACTGTTGAGTGGTCGCTATAGCTAGAGTCTACGCTTTAGCGTAACAAAATCTCTACTCCTTCCAATTTCTGGAAGAAGCTCTCTAACCCTCTGTACTCCAAAATTGAGGAACAAGCCTCAACAAGGGCATGAAACATAAGTCTTTGCTGATCCTTGCTAAGTCCCCTACTCCATTCCTCCATTGGACTTCTGGTCCACCTCTACTCACTCCATCTCTCCCAAGTCCCCTTCATCCTAGACCTCTGATTAGACTAGTGTCCAGAGGTATAGGATTTAACAGAAGCATATGCTGCTCTAGATGCAGACCTATGGAGATCTGCTATGGAGGATGAACTTCTAAGCCTCAATTTCAACCATATTTACCAAACTGTCCCAATCCTGGATGGAATTGTCCCTATTACATCCAAACTGGTATTCTGAATCAAATGTGATCACAATGTCAAGATTGAGCAGTACAAAGTCTGCATTGTTACTTGTGGGTTCATACAAAAGGAAGGAGTTGACTACTAGGAGGTGTTTGCTCTGGTAGCCAACCTTGACTCTGTCCAAACCATTGTCACACTTTCTGTAAAACACAACTTGGAGTTAGACCAAATAGATGTCTCCACAGCCTATCTGAATAGAGAATTGGAAGAGGAGCTATATCTCCTACCTCCAGATAGAGTTCCAATCCAACCAGGATATTGTTGGAAACTCCAATGCTCCCTTTATAGACTCAAACAGGCTGGTTGGACATAGAACAGGACTTTGGACAAAAAGCTTGGAGAACTAGGATTCACCTATCTGGATGTAGAGACATGCCTCTATGTCCTCCGAAAAGATGGACAAGTTTGTTTCCTGGTTGTCTATATTGATGACTTACTCCTTACAGCCAGTTCTAGGAGTTATATGAACTCCATTAAAGTAATGTTGTCCTTCTCTTTCAAAATGTATGACTTAGGAGAAGCAAAACACATCCTAGGGATTGAAATCCGAAGGGACTGGAAACTCCAAACCATCTCCTTATCCCAGTCCCAGTATGTTCAAACTGTCTTGGACCACACAGGAATGAAGAATGTAATTCCTGTATGGACTCCCATGATCCATGGTACTTCACTCTCAGCAACTCACTGGGAGAACAACTCTACTCTCCCAAAGATACTCATTGGACAAAAACGAATCTTCTACCTCACTGTCATTGGCTCTCTAATGTACCTTATGCTAGAAACTTGTCCAGACCTGGTATTTTCAGTTGGAACACTAAGCCAATTCAGTACAGCTCCTAAAGCATGCCACTGGAAAGCAGCAAAATGTGTGCTCTGCTATGTCTGAGTCACTCCAGACATAGAACTCTAATATAATGGAAATGACATCTCCATGGACATGAACTTCTATGGATACTCTGATGCTGGCTGGTCTCAGGACCCAGACAACTTCTACTCCACCTCCAGATTTGTATTCCTTAGTAAATGTGGAGCAATCTCTTGGTCAAGCAAATACCAAACCATGGTCACATTATCCACTACGGAATCAGAGTACATTGGACTTAGTCTAGCAGGACAATATCTTGCCTGGCTCCAAACCTTTTTTGAGGACATAGGACATCTATAGAAGGAACCAACGGTTCTCCATTGTAACAACCAAGCTGCTATCATCTTATCCCATGATCCTCAATTCTGAGCTTAGACCAAGCACATCCAACAGAAGTACCATTTTGTCCAAGACAACCTAGTAGGCAAAGGAGAAGCTGTTATCTGCTATGTTCCTACCATAGACATGACTGCTGATATCCTTACAAAGACACTTAAAGGTACTCTAATGTTTTTACCTTATTTTCATTCTATCCTTTTCAGGACCACTTACAGTGCCTTGGAGTTTTGTGGCGTCTTACAAGCAAATCTCTGTCCATAGGTACAAAGTTCTATTTCTTTTTTTTGAGTCCCTCAGTCATTCTTGCACCTCTTGGGCAGTGACTGAGGTATATTCTCTTGTTCATTCACTTTACATTGTATTTAATCAAATGTAGTGGGCATTCCTGCCCTATTACTTAGGTTGTCATATTACTTAGATTCTTACATTAGGAATATTCATATGTGATTATTTCATTTGTCATAGTATGATTCAAGTAACTAGGGCCTTCTTGGCTATGATCCTCAACATCCTAGTGATGTTCTTTACTCACTTTACCAATACTTACTACCCCTTTTCATCACTAAGTCTCAGGTTTGTCTAGACTATAAAATCATGTACATACCCTTTTTGGGGAATTATCTTTTGTACCAAGCATCTAGTCATCATCTAAGTGAATCACCTTCACCTCTATCATCATACTTGATGTCTTTCATCTCAAGCACACCATCTGCTTATTGCTTATCTTTTATATTGATAACTGCCTCTTTTCTACTCATTGGACCATTGTCTCCTGGGTTGGTTCACTCTTCTGACCACCATCTTGCATCAGACCTCTCTTTAGGGTCACATATTTCATACCCTTCACATCATTCTCTTCCTCAGACTGTAGTAGATTTGTTCCTCTGAGGCCCTTAGGATCTCTTCAACATGGATTGGACAAGACATTGAGAAATAAAAATTATTCTACTATATAGCATGGGTGGTACATTTTTATCTACTGGTGCTGTTGGGTTTCCTTCTTTCCCAACAGCACATCCAGCTATACCAATGCCTCTGCACATTCAAGCTGTAACCAAACTGACTCTTGTTCAATTCAGCACTGTGCCCCTTCTATCTCATACAGCATCACCTGAAGGTGCTCAACCATGCCCTTGTCAACCTCAGAGTCCTTCACCTTTGTTCTTATCATCTTCAGTGCTGGTTGGGAAGCCTCCTTCTCCTTGCCCTTCTTTGACCTCTTCAGCAATTTTTCTTCTGATGACTGTACAAGGTCAATGGTGGCATTGGGTATTGGCACACACTGTTTAGAGGGGCCTGTCTTAGGCTCAGTTGTCTTGGTAGCTGCAAGAAGTTAGTAACACATCAGAATTGATTGTGAATCATTTACTGGCTAGCCTGTGGCTGTGACCATGTGATGCTGAGCACCTTTTGCTGGTCCACTTGCAGCCCTGACACATACTAACCTTGGGGTCTGGGTACAGCAGACATTGTTCCTGCTTCTTGGTGTACCTGGTGTAAGGTGGACCGATGGGACAGAGAGGTCCTGTCATCCTCACAAGAAAGTGAGCACTGTTGTCCACATCTTCATCTTCACCATGCTCAGCTGTGTTGATAACTCTCCCCCACTGTTGAAGTTGTAATGGTCTATCTCCCAGTGATGCATGTGCTTTGACAACTTATCTTTCCTATCCCCTTCACAATGGGCACCTTGATAATGGATACCTCCTTCAGCACCTCTCTCCACCCCAACATCACCATCATTCTCCAGATGTGGGGCAGAATCCACATCCATTGTCTTGTAGATGGGACTTTTGCCACCTTGAGTGCTCTCTCATTGGGGCATTTTCCCCACCTTTGTCCTACAGTCTCAGTACCACTACAGCTATTGTCACATCCATCAAGCTGAGTACTTCTTTGGGCACCTCTTCTTCCACTAGGCCTTCTTCTAGTGTGGGCACTGCTTCCTCCTTGGCTGGAGCTTCTCCTTCTGTGAGTGGCACTCCTTCTTCTTCAGCTGGGAGACAGTCTTGCATGGTGGCATCACCTTTTTCCAACATGTCCATGGTTGTCTCATTGATGCCAGCATCCACAGCAAGCTGCATTGCCTTGTTGAGCAGTGCAATCAATTCTTCCTGTGGGTTGGTCAATAGGATGTTAGCTGCAAGGGCACATCATACATTGTGTCCCTGTCCCAGCTTCTCGCCCATATCTCCTTGTTTTCTGGCTCCATGACACCTTCAGGGATGTACACAACCGATGACCTGTACGAAAACACTTTGTGCACAGTCAAGCACTATAGCAATCAAGTCTCTCTCTCTCTCTCTCAATAAATAGCTTATACTATAAGGTATCCATCTACTAAATTTTATGTAAGCACCCCTAGTGGTTCCAAAGATATGAATATTTCTTTGAGCATTCATATTCACTATATATTGTAGTACTTAGTTAGTTAAGTTACACTAGTCATGTAGCTGTCCCCTATTGGCTAAAGATTGACATCATGTGATTAGAGTGACAAAGAGGTTGTCACATGACCAACAGGTCACCTGAGTGTATAGCCACTCAGGTACATGCTTGGTCTAGAATATACTAGAACATTCCTAGATCTGTTTTGATAACAAATTAGTTACCTGAATTTCAAATTGGTACCTAGGAACAGGAACAGGCACATTGTTCCTATGCAATCACAGCCTCACAGGAACACTCCTGTACCTTGATGTTAATGAATTGCAATATGTCAAGAAGTATTAAACTCTGCTCAGACACAAAGCTCTAAAAGCAATTTCACATTCAGGAACAGACTCTGACATCAAGGGACTGCCCTGAATGCTATGTCTGTCACATGCAGGGGAAGCTGTGCTTGTTAAATAAGTATTTATTAATTGTCTGAATCAGGAAAACTCATAATCACACATTGGGACTCATTTTGTTATGCTGAAGCATAGACTCTAGCTTATAGTGACCACTCAACAGTAGGTCGACCGACTGAGTACGTTGGGTTGGCTACTCCTATGAAGTCACAATGCTGGGGCACTATTCCCAGTTGTTAGAGACAGTGATGAAGGAGAAAGACTTAGTGGGGCAGGGTTCCCACTTAAGAATCAAGGAGAGAGACTAGAATCTAGCTGGTATTGTATAGAACTAGCTTGGAGTTTACATGAAGAAAGTTGGTCTACTTATAGTCTATAAAGGTGGCTATGTGGGAATGGGAACTATGAGTATCATCAAGGAATAGAGATGATACAAGGAGATAAGGTCCGTAAAGAAGGTGGAAATGGTGAGAGAAAAGTATAAGATGAAAGATAAGAAATACTACTGCTGGGAAAATAAAGTAAGGCTATGGAAAGGTATTGATTAGGTAGCGAGGGGTCCGAGGAGTTGGTCAAAGCTTGAAATAGCATATGCTATTGTAAGTGTGTGCCCATAGGAATAGTTCAGTCTGTTTATAGTAGTAAAGAAAAGAGGGGCTAAAAGAGAAAAAGAAAAAGATTGTAACATTACCCTGATAGTAGCTTCAAGTGAACCTCACTTGACTTACAATTCTCTATACCCTCCATAGGAGACCTAGTCATATTTCCTTTGGCTTTATCATCAACAAAGAACTCATCTTCGAGAAGTCCATCATCCTAAGAGGGACAATTGTAGGTAGAGTGGGTGGGAGTCCATGAACAAGCACAGGGGGTATAGATGCAGTCATGTTGCCAATGACCAGGAGCAGCAGTGGAGCAATGAGGACAGATGTACTGGAAGCAATTGCACTTCCAATAGTTGGTACTTCCACACTCAAAGCAATGAGAGGTTTGATGGGATGAGGATAGTGGTTGCTCTGGTCTATGAATAGTGACTCTAATGACACATTGGAAGGTGGTTCCTTCTGGGATCTGGGTGAAATAGGCCTCTTGTTCATCTGGGGGGGTGGACGTGTTGGATGAGGTTGGGGCTGAAGTGGATGGAGGGGGAGTGGTGGCCTCTATGGGTATGTCATTTATTTTCTGTTGATTCTTCCCCATTGCTGGTGAGGATAGACTATAGGGTCCTACTATAGTGGTTCTCTGGTGAGAAGATCGCTTTGAGGTTTGGGAGGAGGGTGCCAACATTATAGTGGTAGACGAGTTTGAAGTAGTGGATGGAGGTGAGGTCAAGGAGTGCCTGGAGGGAATAGGAAGAGCCTGGGAAATTACTGGGGGAGATGGTTCCCTGGGGGGAGGTTCGATGTGGTGGGGGGTATTGTGAAAATAATAGCTTCGATTGTCCATTGAGAGGGAAAGTAGAATGGGGCAGAGTATATGTCTGATGGTCAAGAACAATTGAAGATTGATTATGTCCAACATTCCTAGGTGTTTGAGGAGATCCAGGATGGAAGTACGATGATATACTAGGGCATGGCCCATAGTTACAAACTAAGAATCTCTAGTATGAGAGGGCTCAATTCTGGAATGAAGAATATGAATGGAGACATAGGAATAGTAAGCTCAAGTTGTGAGGACAAGGGGGGTATTTCTGGTGAACTCATTGGTATGTTTCATTCTCAAGGAGATGACTGGGTTGTCTAGCAGGGAGGCAATGAGTATGCATCTGGCATACTGAGGGAGTCAGATGGTGGTAACAGGGATGACAGGGGCATTGTTGATGAACAGGTTGGAGATAGGCTCAGTAGAGGACTGCATGGTTTGGGGAAGACTTTTTATGACAAGAGTGAGAGTTTTTGGTGAGGGTGAGGGAGGTGAAAACTTCTGGGAACTTTTCTTTATATTCAGTGAGTATTTTAAGGGCATCTTCAGCAATATTTGCTTCTGGTTCCCATGTCAAATCTACACTAGAGTAACCTTCCCACCAGACAAGGAATTTCCATTTAGTTTCAGGGCCTTTGTGTATGAGAAGGGAATGGATTTCATATTGTTCCTGTCCTTTGATGGTGATTGAGGGGGGTAAGGAGTGGTTAGGGCCGTGTTTGGCAGTTTCAGTGTAGGTAGAGAGGTTGGAAGCATGGAATACATCCTGAATTGTCCAAGTGGATGGGATCTTTAGTTGGTAGGTGATGGGAGATAAGACCTATGTGATTTTGAAGGGTTCATGTCACTTAGGTGATAGTTTTTGTGATGGGAGGTGGAGGGCTAGGTTTCAGCCTTCTACCCATACCTTATCTCTGACTTTCCATGGTTTAAATCTGGAGGTGATTCGTTCTCTCATAAGTCTTCTCGCTTTTTCATGTGCTTCTAAGGCTTCTCCTCTAAAATGTTCTAGGGAGGAGAGTCGAGATTGTAATGCAGGGACAAATGTTTTACCAATTTTTGAGTAGAGACAGGGTTGGTAGCCCATCATGAGAGCAAATGGAGTTTGTTGGGTGGTAGAGTATACTGTGGAGTTATGGCAGAATTCAACAATAGAAAGTAGTTCAGACCATTTATTCGAGTTTCCATCACAGAATATTCTTAGGAAGGTTTCAACTTCCTGATTTACCCATTCTGTTTCTCCATCAGTCTGGAAGTGATAAGGCATGGAAAGGGCAACTTTGTAGTTAAGGAGTTGTCTAAGTTCTCTGGCAAATACCGAGGTGAACTGAGGTCCTCTGTCAGAGATACATTTATCATGTAGTCCAAAGCATTTGAACACATGATCATGGAAAAGTTAGGCCACTCCTTTTGCATCAATGGTTTTTAGGCAAGGGAGGAGAATTACCCCCTTAGTAAGGCCATGGTCGACTACGACCATAAGAGAGTCAAAACCCCTGGAGGGAGGCAAGTCAGTGACCAAGTCAACTGAGACTTGCTGGAAAGGATGAGTGCATTGTGATGGAATTGGATGGAGGGGGGGCAGGACTGGGTGAGTATTGGGCTTATTAGCCTGGCAAGTGGCACATCTCTTAACATAGTTTTTGACTTGAGTAGTCAGTCCGGGCCACCAGTAGTCCTGTTGGAGTTGATTAATGGTTCTAAAATGTCCTCTATGTCCAGTAGAAGGGGAATCATGAGCATGTGAAATTAGGTCCTTTCGAGCAGGTTCTGGTACATATAGGCATCCTTTGAAATAGAGACAGCCATCAAGGTATATCCAGTCCTCTTTGCAGGCCCTGGGAAAAAGGGAGGAGTCGGAAGCAAGGACATCTAGTGCTTTCTTTACAAGAGGGTCATCAGGGGTTGACAATGTGATTTTGTCCATCAATGTGGCATCAATTAGATTGATGAAAAGTTGGTTGGACAGAAGGGTTGAGATATTGTTGTTACTGGTGTTGACATCTGGGATTCAACTTAGAGCATTGGCTGGCCCTATTTGGGATCCAGGTAGATG
Source organism: Bothia castanella (assembly GCA_038089595.1). Classification (NCBI taxonomy): domain Eukaryota; kingdom Fungi; phylum Basidiomycota; class Agaricomycetes; order Boletales; family Boletaceae; genus Bothia; species Bothia castanella. The sequence goes on from JBBPLB010000215.1 coordinate 13,854, forward strand.
TTTGAATTGCAGGTCAAAGTCCTGCAGAAAGAGAAGCCATCTAACCTGATGTCTAGACAACTTCCTAGGTTCTCAGAAATAGGTCAGGTTCTTGTGATCAGTAAGTATTGTTACTGGATGTTCCATTCCAGAGAGGTATTGCTGCCAGGCATGTAATGCTCAGATGACAGCTAGGAATTCTCTATCATAGATTTTGTAGTTTTGTTCTGCAGATCTGAAGGTCTGAGAGAGGTAAGCACATAGGTGTAGGGCTCCTGCAGCATCTTTTTGCATTAAGACTCCCTCTGAGGTGAGAAGGGAGGCATTGGTCATTACAAAGAATGGGTTGGAAGTGTCTGGCATCTGTAGTATTGGTGTGGAAAGGAAGGAGTTCCAAAGAATTTTGAAGGAATTCTGGTGAGATGACAACCAGTTCCATGTTGATGCTTTCTTGATGAGGTCTAGTAGGGGCCGAGCAATATTAGAGAAGGAGGAAATGAATCTCCAGTAGAAGTTGTAGAAACCTAGAAATGAGCAAACCCCCTAAACTGAGGAGGGGGGTTTCCATTCAGCAATTGCTTTTAATTTGACTGGATCCATAGCAATCTTGTCAGGTCTGATGATTATTCCTAGGTATTCAACTTCGGACACGTTAAACAGGCATTTGGAGAGTTTAAGGCACAACTTCTCTTCTCTAAACTGCTGTAGTACTCTTTTGGTTCGTTCCTGGTGTTCCTTGTAGTCTTTGGAGTAGATCAAGACATCATCCATATAGGTGATGAGCCATCCTTTGGTGATGAGATCTTTGAAGGCATCATTCATATATGCCTGGAATGTGGAGGGGGAATTGCATTGTCCAAAGAACATGACCATTGGTTCATAATGTCCAAAAGGGGTGATAAAAACAGCCTTCCACTGGTCTTCTGGTTTAATGTGGATGTTATTGTATCCCCATCAGACATTGAACTTGGTGAAGTATCTGGCTTTCTTCAGTTTGTCAATGAGGTTGGAGATTAGGGGAAGGGGATAAGCGTTTTTGACAGTTGTTTTGTTAACATATCGGTAATCTTAGCACGGGTGAAGAGATCCATACTTTTTGGGTATGAAGAAGAAGGGGGCTGCTTGGGGAGATTTGGATGGGACTATTTTGCCAGTATGAAGATGTTTATTAATGAAGGCCTTGCTGTTATGATCTTTTCTTTTTCTTTCTTTCTAGCCCCTCTTTTCTCCATTACTATAAACAGACCAAACTATTCCCATGGGCGCACACTTACAATAGCGTGCATTATTTCAAACTTTGATCAACTCCTTGGACCCCTCACTACCTAATCAATACCTTTCCATAGCCTTACCTTATTCTCCCATCAGTAGTATTCCTTATCTTTCATCTTATACTTTTCTCTCACTGTTGCCATCTTCTTTTTGGACCTTATCTCCTTGTATCATCTCTATTCCTTGATGATACTTGTAGTTCCCACTCTCACATAGCCACCTTTATGGACTATAAGTAGGCCAACTTTCTTCATGTAAACCCCAAGCTAGTTCTACACAATACCAGCTAGATTCTAGTCTCACCTCAATCCTTAAGTGGAAACCCTGCCCCACTAAGTCTTCCTTCTTCATCACTATCTTAGACGACTGGGAATAGTGTCCCAGCATTGTGACTTCTTAGGAGCAGTCAACCCAACGTACTCAGTCGGTCAATCTACTGTTGAGTGGTCACTATAGCTAGAGTCTACACTTTAGTGTAACAAAAGAACTAGCTTACTTATCGCTTCTTCCATTGTGAATTAAAGCCGCCCATCATTTCAGAAAGAAGGAATCCCAGAAGGATAGCACGATCCTCCTTCTCTGCCAACCCGGCATTAACCCCCTGACATCACCCATTGAGAGCACTGTCAGTCTCCTCAGAAGAAGAGGAAGAAGAACCCTGTTATGGAGAAGAACCACCTCCAGAAGGATTTGTTAGAAAAGCTATCCAAGGTCTCCATAACTAGATCACTGGTTACAAACTAGTTCCTGTAGCTGAGTCATCACTCGGAACAACAGTAGAATCCATACCCATCAATCCCCCAGAACCAGAAC
>JBBPLB010000216.1:0-15910 GCA_038089595.1 Bothia castanella
TATCGGGAGTGGCAGTATGTCGACGCTGGACGGATTGGTTGCGGTTGGTACAGGGCTGATCGTGCTGCGGTTGTCCTGCGGCGTGCAGGTAGACACGTATAAGTGAGTTCCTCCCCCGTTTCTCGCTATTTATTGGCTAACAATGAGTTGCATGATCAGAGTTGCTGTGTCTTTCCACCATTTGCTATTTGAAAAGGCCAAAGTCAACGATGCCCTCTATAACGATTCTCTGAAGATTTGAAAACGCTGAAGCGGAAAGGGTGTAACGGTAGGTATCGTGTTCCGTATCTTGCCCCTAGTTCCCGACTCACGCACACGTTCCCCAGTCAGCAGATAGATGCATGGCGATACCCGACATATATGCGCTCCTGGTGTACAAGGTATGGAGCCACAGCAGTGAGTGGACGTCTCTGTTCACGCCCATCGGGCCAAGTCATTCAAGGCGTCTGTGTACCAGCTGAACAGCTCACCCCGATATCTCCAGCACTGGGCGAGTGTTTTGCTCCGAGATACGCCGTTCGACCCTCACCCCCAACACGCGTGGCTCATGCAAGGACGCTGAGGGCGATGAAACCATGTGCTTGGTCCATCTAATTCAGTCCCTCCTCCCCGTTGCAAGCCCCCCCGCGCGCTCCTTTTCTCCTTTCCCTTGTCGATGATCCCTCACCTGGCCAGTCCCAAACCCAAAACGGACAACCATTCGCCCTCCACCTCACCAGCTTCTACACCAGCGTTGGCCTAAGCATCCTCGTCTACTTCGTCAAGGAATGCCTGGATGCGCTCTGTGTCAATCACGGGGCACTGGCCATTACTGGGTTGCACGCGGTGCAATGGCTTCACGTGGGCGGGATGACAAGCACGAGATCATGTTGAAGGGGTAGTTCGAGTTCGAGGCGTCCGGTCGGAATGCAGGTCCCAGGCGCATCCTGTGACATGTTGCGGGATGTGTTGCGTTTGGCTTCGGGTTGCTACGGTTTTTGGGTATAAGCGGGACGAGATGCACGCATCCTCATGGAGGATTAGATAGACAATCAAATCAGGTGAGTAGGATTTGCAAGCTTGATCCCTCGGGTTGTCACCAACGCGCAGATCAGTCCAAGAGCTCATCGCCCTGCATGGAGATTGTCCTCAGTCTCTGTATTGTGAAATCAGGAGACTTTCATAACACGAGGCTTCCAGGACGGCTCACACCGTCCAGTTCACGCGTGCTGCCTACCCTGTCGCATCAGACGAACCACCGGTGCCAACGCAGATTTAGACATGACCTGATCTTGTCCGCTGCTGCCTCGACCCAAGCTGCCCCGTGCCCACAGATTACTCCAAGGAAGAATGCGACCACGACCGACCCACGTGGTTGCGCCGCTTTGGTGATCCCCTCGTCCGTATCTTTCTCTCACACACTCTACATGTGTGTACTCATGCCCCAGTCGTTCTGTTCTCAAGTCAACCTACAATGACCCCGACGCTTCGCATGACTTTCTCCTCGACTGGTCGTTTGTTCCTTCTCGCCATCGAAAGCACCTGCTGCGTCCTTTGCCCCAGGACACTCCGCTCGTAGATAGTACAATGCTCTTATCTGGCCTAGCCCAGCAAAAAATAGCCCCGTCAACAACATGACCGTCCTTGATCGCGTAGTCCACCAGATTGCCCTCCCTAACATCTAACGCGTAGCATGCTTCGCACCCAACGCTAACGCAGGCTCCACAGGAATAGGGCAACCGGAAATCGGTCGTAGCGGTCCAGGGAGGGGCAAAGCGCGCTACTGAATGTATGTGCGTCAACACATATCCCATGCTTTCTCCCTTTGACATTTCCTTCCACCCATCTCGTCTTTTTCCCGTCGGGTTGTCTCCCTTCTGACCCACCCCTCTTAGGCGGACAGAAAACCCCACATCTGTCGTCTCCAATGCAGGAATGCGAATACCAGAATTCGAGCAATGTCTAGGGACGCCCTCACCGCCCCTTCCGAACGCTCGCGCACAGTTCGGGATCCGGCAAGATCAAACCAGGCGACCGCCTCCCTTACCCCCACGTGTGTCTTCACCGTCTCGGGGAAGTTGCCAGCCTCCCCCACCCCGTTCAGGCATACTTACTCCCTCGGATGCTGCGGTACCTATGCAGCTTTGTAGCGCACACCAATCCTCGCTCTGTCGTCTGAACATGCAGCATTTGCGCAAGGACGAGGACGAGAATCCAATCGCCCTCCGACCGAACTTTACATTCCTCGCTACGTCCGTTACCACACCAGGCACTGCGCCGTGGTCGGCAGATAGCTCCGCCACATCTCCCGCAGCTGATAGTCTCATGTTCCCTTCCGCCTATTCCAGCGAAACATCATCCACGTCTTCATCGTGGGCGTTCTCCGCTGCACAGTCCCCTCGATTGCCCGCCCCAACATCCAGTGTGTCGGCGTGCATACCATGCAATGCCGGTGCAGCCTCTGCAAGAAAAGAGGCAGAAGCGGGTGATGGAGTGCCAGATCTGCCCGTCGTAGTCGACCAGAAGCTGCCGAGGAAGAAGGATGAACGGGTGATCGAGGACATTCCGTGCTCAGACGCTGATCAGGGTTTACTATGTCTGGTGTACGGGGACGGCATTCAACCTCTTCCCGCCGATCAGGAGAGGCTTCCAAGAAAGATGGGCGAGCAGGTACCGGAGGATTCCCCACATTCAGAAGCCGATCAGAGATTGCCGACGAAAAGGGACGAAGAATCTCTGCTCGCTGATCAGGGCAGGCTGCCACGGAAGGAGGAGCAGTTACTGGAGGATGATCTGCATTCAACAATCGATCAGACATATCCAAGGAAGAGAACGAGGATCGCGAATCTCCCTTGCTAGCCTGGATAGGCTGCCAGGGAAGAAGGGTGACCAGATACAGGAGGCTATTTCATACGCGAATGTCGACCAAGGATTGTCAAGGGACGACGAGGGTCCTGAATCTCCTCTCGCTGGTCGGGACGGGCTGCCAAGGAAGAGGAACGAGCAGGTGCCGGAGTCATCAGTCTTCTTCCAGTACCTGTCCATTTTGTTGCGTGCAAGTTTCATTGCTGCCCTAATTGCAGGATGCAGTTCTTCGTCCAGAGTGGTAGTTTTTAGGTGATTATCGAGTCTATCCATTGCCGGAATCACGCCGGCAATGGTGGCCGAGTTACGGGAAAAATAAAGTGTTGCTTGCTTGTAACGCTGTTCGTAGCAAGTGAGTATGAACGCAGTGAGAGCTCCAAGGGTGAAAGTGACCTCAAGTACGGTAACCAGATCTCCAAGGACCACCCATTCCGAATCACTCAGCTGATACTTGCGCAGCTTTGGTAAGTTCTTGTCGACAGTGATCTTGTCAATTGGTTTGCGGTACCTGAGTGCGACGCAAAGCATATCATGAGTCGAGTTCCATCGAGTGACAACATCCCGGGGGATCAGATTAGGCTTCAGTCCTGCCTTGATGCAACGTGAACGCCATATGGGAAGTGCCTTAGTTGTGGAATGAACTATGGCAAAGGACAGGGGTCGTATCTATGCACTTCATAAGTATCTGTGAGTGGCACAGTGATGAACAAACCTTGGAGACTGTCTCTCGGACGACAACAGTCTTGTGTAACGTTTCCCACCGCACCACAGAATCAAGCTGCAGTAACTCGTCGATCCCGTCATCGGGGTCGTCCATTTCATTACCATCATCACCAGCACCTCCGTTCGTATTGTCATCGTCGGATTCATCATCGATGATGAGTGGTGGACATTCATCAGCATCATCCGCATCATCCTCGTAATCAGAAACAGAGCTACTAGTATCACCCGTTACATGAGCCTGAGTAACTGTCACAATTGAAATGAATCTTTCCTCACCGGATATCGTCATTGGTGTGAGTTCGGTGACTGTGGTGTACCGGCTGCTGACCTTTGCGAGCGAAGGCCATGAATATCGACTTGCTAGGCGCTTTTGCCACCTGTCCACCAAATACGGCATCAACTGCCTCTTTCCCCCAGCAGCCGATAGCATGGTGCTTGAGATTTGCAGTCGATGACTTATCTTTTGAGTCCTGGAAGCGGCGGACACCACCTAATGGAACCTTGCACTTGTGTGCTCCACATGGGAAGAAATGAACAAGGCGACCATTATGATACTGGACACAAACGGAATCAAGTTTGAAGAGCGAGTACACTGGAGAACGCCAGGTTTTTTTGAGAGCCACTGTAGTAGAACTGTCAGCATACACAGTGAACTAATCAAGTTAACGAACATACCTAGCTCTGCCTCGGCATCGGGCTCAGCTGGCTCAGCTGCCGGAGAGTCACTATTGTCAACATCGATAACAATAGGACCAGGTGGACCGGGTGGATTTGGTGACTCTTCCATCGCAGCGACTGTGACAGACGAAGTCGATGAGATCTTGGCTTTCTTGAGAGGCGGAATGATGAGCGTGACTGCCTTCTGTGCAGTCGTCTTGACAGCAGCCTTGACAGTGTGAATGGATGTTGATATCGCTGAGCACGAAGAGGACGAGCTTGTTGAAACGGACCTCGCTGAAGAGTGATCAACGTCTGATGCTGCCATGGACATTGGGATGAGTTTGAACGCACCCAACTCTGAGCCCGGACCTTGTGAATATATGACCCAACCAAGTTGAATACAAATCAGTACTCATTGTTTTACTGCTTGAGAGTACAATCGAAGCCAAAGGACTGCGACGTCACAGCAACTCAGAAGTATTCCATGATGCGTTGATTGAGTTTAAAGTCTGTTTCTTAGAAACGTCTCTAGTTCTGGACAGATCTGGTTATGAAAGAACCTACGAAATGCAGCGCAGGTGAGAAGCATTAGAGGATCTCCGCTTTCGGTGGACGAGGGCAACTCCTCCGCTTGGTCGCTCAGAGCACAGCCATACCCGTGGCATACTCGTACACCGCGCATACGGGTACGGTATAGCTGGGGGTTTGGAAATTGCACACCGCACCCATACCCGACGTAACCGTACACTCCCCACCCGCGGTGTGGTCTCCACCCGTGCTATACCCTATGGATAAATGTCTTGGCACACTTGAAGAGATACCCGATGAAGTCTGCGAGAACATCCACTGCAGATTTTCCAGGCGGTAGTGGGGGTAAGTGATTGTCGATGTTAATGGAGGAGGCTAAATGTTTCGGACGGAGGTGAAGCTTCCACCTAGATTCGATGAAGGGACCCCATGGACGCCACAATGTGGATAACGACGAACCCTTCGGCCTTTGCCCATCCTTCGGTCAGCGCAGTCTCGATTGTGTCTTCAGCGAGCACCTCAGTGCCCTTCGCTCTGACGTTACCGCTCTTGTCATAGTACAAGAGAGATGGTACTTTGGCGTCGCCGCGGACTAGCAGATCGCCAGGAAATCTATGGCTAGTCAAGATGGATCACTAGAAAAATGGATGACTTGCCTTGTGACTCCAAGAACTTCAGGAACTTGGCCTGGTTCAAGGATACTGTACGATATACCGCTATTGGTCGTGCCAATATCGAACGCGACAACGAGCTTAGTAGGGCCAGTGTATGGTTTGGGATCCGGCATAGCTTAGTAGAAATCAGAAATAGAGGGCATGTGCGCCAGTCACTGGAAAGCACGAAATTTCCACGAGCTGCCGAGCAGTACTGAACGGTGTTCCGAATCAAAGGCCCAAGACAAGCAGCGTTTGTGATTGATCTTATTTAGTCATTATGTTAATGTTCCCACTAGCGTTGTTTCAACGAGCGTGGAATCTGATTAATGATTCTTGGGCTTTGAGCCCTCTTCGAATTTGCACACACGCTGGAATATCAATTTCGGGGTGTTCGCATCTGAGTGCGGAAAGTGTGGTACTAATGTGGCTAGGGACATGTAGTGTAGCTAGGGTAGACAGCACGAACGTGGATAAGCCTTCCATGATGTGGGGGGAGGCGGACGTCAGCGCGTCGTCGTCAGCGCAATCCTCATCAGGCCGAATTGCGTCGGGCCAGATTGCGAGTCGGGAGAGCGGGACTGAAGCGCTGATGGCTGACCGACCGAGGTGCGCTTGGACCGGCGGAAGAAGAACCCGGCCCAGCGCATGGAAGGCGCATCCGAAGCAAGAACTGGACAAATGTATATTTGGACAGGGGGCGAGGAGACAGAAGCACAAAACGAGGAGGAAAAACGAGAAGGAAGGAAAAACACCATGGGGAGCAGGTGGGTGGGGCGAAAAGTGCCGTGAACCCGCCGACGTCGTGGGAGCGGAACAAGGAGTGTGCGCGACTAGGAAACGCTCTGTACTGTCACGACGTCGGAGCCCGAAAACATGCCTCCGTCGCCCTCGTGCCTCGAGCGTATAGGCTGTCGGTTCTCATTTTTTGCTCAGCGAAGAACTCAAGTTGATCGATCGATTATCGATATCTAGACTCCTGAGGCTGCTGCCATCGGATCCTGCGGAAGACCGGACTCGTTGCAAGATGATAAGTCTAGGACTCTCTGCCTGTCTCGACTCTCGGCGTTGTGTCACCCGTAGGAGCAGCAGGCCACGGGGTCCAGCGACACTTTCAGCAGGCATAGTCTGGCCCGGGCTTGTCATGTCCGAGTCACGATTGTGTTGCTGTCCTCGCACCAACGACAGGATGACTATCTCACTGATGTGCGACTCGCGCGGCACGAATGCCTGGCGCGATGTTATAAACTGGTATTATAATAATAACAAACCTCCTGAAAGTAACATATAAAATGGGGGGTATGCATATGTCAGTCACTGTAATGAATCCTTTTATGAGAACAGTCTGGTTCTCGTAGGTGGTATCTTTGGGACCGGGTCGGTAATCCACCTGGAATGTGCACTTCCATTCGTGCACACCGATGTGACTGTCGGGCTTCCTGCCATCCCGTTTCAAAAGGATTTCTCCACCAGGCCGACCCTTGTTGAATGATCCCAGGGTCTAGGAGTGTGTTTTATACAAGCCAGTAACAAGGTAGAGGGTATCGCAACCAGTGGATTTGCACCATGCATAGTGTTTAAAGGTCCAGTCTGGTCTGTTTTTTTTTTTTTCCCTTTTTGGGAAAGACTGAACCAAGACCGGTCCTTAATATTTTGCCCTCGCACCCAGGACCAAACTGGACTAACTAAGACCAGTCTGTATCAATTGCACAGTCAGTTGCAACTGTTATGCTAAAGCGTAGACTCTAGCTATAGCGACCATTCAACAGTAGGTCAACTGACTAAGTACATTGGATTGGCCGCTCCTAAGAAGTCACAACATTGGGGCACTATTCCTAGTTGTCTAAGATGGTGATGAAGGAGGGAGACTTAGTGGGGCAGGGTTTTCACTTAGGGATTGGGGTGAGACTAGAATCTAGCTGGTATTGTGTAGAACTAGCTTGGAGTTACATGAAGAAAGTCAGCCTACTTATAGTCCATGAAGGTGGCTATGTGGGAGTATAAGTATCATCAAGGAATAGGGATGATACAAAGAGATAAGATCCGAGAAGAAGGTGGCAACGGTGAGAGAAAAGTATAAGATGAAAGATAAGGAATACTACCACTGGGAAAATAAGGTAAGGCTATAGAAAGGTATAGATTAGGTAGCAAGGGGTCCAAGGAGTTGGTCAAAGTTTGAAATAATGCATGCTATTGTAAGTGTGTGCCCATGGGAATAGTTCAGTCTGTTTATAGTAGTGAAGAAAAGAGGGGCTAGAAGAAAGAAAGAAAAAGATTGTAACATTACCCCAGTGCTAGCTTCAAGTGAACCTCACTTGACTTACAATTCTCTATACCCTCCGTAAGGGAACCCAGTCATGTTTCCTTCAGCTTTGTCATCAACAAAGAATTCATCCTCGAGTAGTCCATCATCTCAAGAGGGACAACCATAGGTAGAGTGGGCAGGGGTGCATGAACAAGTGCAAGGGGTATGGACACATTCATGCTGCTAATGACCTGGAGTGGCAGTGGAACAGTGAGGGCAAATATATTGGGGACAGTCACGCTTTCAATGGTCAGTGCTCTCACATTCAAAGCAACAAGAGGGTCGGTGGGATGTGGATGAGGATGGTGGTTGTTCTGGCCTATGGATGGTGGCTCTGATGAATCACTGGGGGAGATGGTTCCTTAGGGGGGGGTTCTACGTGGTGGAGGGTATCATGAAAATAATAGTTTTGGTCATCCATTGAGAGAGAGAGTAGGACAGAATGAAGCATGTGCCCAATGGTTGGGAATGGTAGAAGATTGATTATGTTCAGTATCCCCAGGTGCTCGAGAAGATCAAGGACGGAAGTATGATGATGGACTAGGGCATGGCCCATAGTTATGAATTGAGAATCCCTTGTACGAGAAGGTTTGATTCTGGAGTGGAGGATATGAATAGAGGCATAGGAATAATAAGCATGTGTTGCAAGGATTAGAGGGGTATTCCTGGTGAACTCATCAGTGCATTTCATCCTCAAGGAGATGACTGGGTTGTCCAATAAGGAGGCAATAAGTATATGTCTGGCATATTGAGGGAGTCAGGTGGTGGTAACTGGAATGACGGGGGCATTGTTGATGAACAAATTGGAGGTGGGCTCAGTAGAGGACTGCATGATTTGGGAGAGACTTTTTACGATGAGAGTGAGGGTTTTTAGTAAGGGTGAGAGAGGCGAAAGCTTCCAGGAATTTCTCCTTATATTCAGCAAGTATTTCAGGGGCATCCTTAGCGATGTTTGCTTCTAGTTCCCATATTGAATCTGCCCTGGAGTAACCTTCTCACCAGACAAGGAATTTCTGCTTAGTTTTGGGACCTTTGTATGTGAGAAGGGAGTGGATTTCATATTGTTCCTGTCCCTTGATGGTGATTGGGGGAGGTAAAGAGTGGTTAGGGCCATGTTTGGCCATTTCGGTGTAGGTAGAGAGGTTAGAAGCATAGAATATATCCTGAATTGTCCAAGTGGAAGGGATCTTTAGTCAGTAAGTGATAGGAGATAAGACCTGTGTGATTTTGAAGGGTCCATGTCGCTTAGGTGATAGTTTTCATGATGGAAGGTGGAGGGTTAGGTTTTGGCCTTCTACCCATACCTTATCTCCAACTTTCCATGGTTTAAATTTAGAATTAATACATTCCCTTATAAGTCTTCTCGCTTTTTCGTGTGCTTCTAAGGCTTCTCCTCTGGAATGTTCTAGGGAGGAGAGTCGAGATTGTAATGCAGGGATGAATGTTTTACCAATTTTCGGGTAGGGACGGGGTTGGTAGCCCATCATGAGAGTGAATGGGGTTTGTTGGGTGATAGAATGTACTGTGGAGTTATGGCAGAATTCGGTGATAGGAAGTAGTTCAGACCATTTATTCGGGTTTCCATCACAGAATATTATTAGGAAGGTTTCAACTTCCTGATTTACCCGTTCTGTTTCTCCGTCAGTTTGAGGGTGATAAGGCGTGGAAAGGGCGACTTCGTAGTTAAGAAGTCGTCCTAGTTCTCTGACAAATACCGAGGCAAACTGAGGTCCTCTATTAGAGATGCATTTATCATGTAGTCCAAAGCGTTTGAATACATAATCATGGAAAAGTTGGGCTACTCCTTTTACGTCGATGGTTTTTAGACAAGGGAGGAGAATTACCCCCTTAGTAAGGCCATGGTCGACCACGACTATAAGAGAATCAAAACTCTTGGAGGGAGGCAAGTCAGTGACCAAGTCAACTGAGACTTGCTGGAAAGGACAAGTGCGTTGTGAAGGGATTGGATGGAGGAGGGGTAGGACAGGATGAGTATTGGGTTTGTTAACCTGACAAGTGGCACATCCCTTAATGTAGTTCTTGACTTGGGTAGTCAATCCAGGCCACCAGTAGTCCTGTTGGAGTCGATTGATGGTTCTGAAATGTCCTCCATGTCCAACAGAAGGAGAATCATGGGCATGTGAAATTAGGTCCTTTTGAACAGGTTCTGGTACATATAGACATCCTTTGAAATAGAGGCAGCCCTCAAGGTATGCCTAGTCCTCCTTGTGAACTCTGGGAAAAAGGGAGGAGTTGGAGGCAAGGGCATTGAGTGCCTTCTTTACAAGGGGATCATCAGGGGTTGACGATGCAATTTTGTCTGCCAATGCAGCATTGATTAGATTGATGAAAAGTTGGTCAGGTAGGAGGGTTGAGATATTATTGCTACTAGTGTTGACATCTGGGATTCAACTTAGGGCATCAGCTGGTCCCATTTGGGATCCAGGTAGATGTTTGAACTGTAGGTCGAAGTCCTGTAGAAAGAAAAGCCATCTGGTCTGACGTCTAGACAATTTCCTAGGTTCTCGGAAATAGGTCAGGTTCTTGTGATCTGTGAGTATTGTTACTGGATGTCCCATTCCAGAGAGGTATTGCCGCCAGGCATGTAGTGCTCGGATGACAGCTAGGAGTTCTCTGTCATAGATGTCATAGTTTCGTTCTACAGATCCAAAGGTTTGAGAGAGGTAGGCACATGGGTGTAGGGCTCCTGCAGTATCTTTTTGCATTAAGATTCCCCCTGAGGCAAGAAGAGAGGCATTGGTCATTATAAAGAATGAGTTGGAAGTGTCTGGCATTTGCAGTATTGGCACGGAGAGGAAGGAGTTTCAAAGGATTTCGAAGGAATTTTGATGGGATGATGACCAGTTCCATATTGAGGTTTTCTTGGTGAGATCTAGTAGAGGCCAAGCAATATCAGAAAAGGAGGGAATGAATCTTCAGTAGAAGTTACAAAATCCTAGGAATGAGTGAACACCTTTGACCGAGGAGGGGGGTTTCCATTTGGCGATTGCTTTCAGTTTGACAGGGTCCATAGCAATTTTGCCAGGTCTGATAATCATTCCTAAGTATTCTACTTCAGACATGTTAAATAGACATTTAGAGAGTTTAAGGTGCAGTTTTTCTTCTCTAAACCGTTGGAGTACCCTTTTGGTGCATTTCTGATGCTCTTCGTAGGCTTCTGAGTAAATCAGAACATCATTCATGTAGATGACAAGCCATCCTTCAGTGATGAAATCTTTGAAGACATTGTTCATGTATGCCTGGAATGTGGAGGGGGAGTTACACTGTCCAAAGAATATGACAGTTGGTTCATATAATCCAAAAGGGGTGATAAAAGCAGCCTTCCACTAGTCTTCTGGTTTGATATGGATATTATTATATCCCCATTGAACGTCAAACTTGGTGAAGTATTTGGCTTTCTTCAGTTTGTTGATGAGGTCAGAGATCAGGGGAAGGGGATAGGCATTTTTGACTGTTGCTTCATTGACATATTGATAATCTTGACATGGGTGAAGAAATCCATCCTTTTTAGATATGAAGAAGAAAGGGGCTGCTTGGGGTGACTTGGATGGAACTATTTTGCCAGTACGAAGGTGTTCATCAATAAAGGCCTTGCAGGCTTTCACTTCTTTTGGGTTCAGAGGATAGGTCTTCTCTACTTTCAGAACGAAATCTGATATCAACTCGATGGTGTGGTCAAAGGTTCTATGCGGTGGGAGCTCTTTTGATTCTTCTTCAGAAAAGATGTCGGAAAAGTCAGAAAATTCTTTTGGGAGGTCAATCTTCTCTTTTTCTGATTTCTAGGCTGCTTTGGTCAAGATGGTGATTTTCTTTATAGTGAGGGATTGAAGATATCTGGTAAAGTTTTGTTTAGTCCAGAGATCTGGGTCAAAGTTAAAAGACCTCAATAGGTATCTTTGAGGGCTTAGATCTGGGGTAAGAGAAGGAGTTTTTGATAAGGATATCTGACCAGTTGCCCAGTCTATAGAGGGATTGGTGTTCTAAGCCAGGGGAGACCGAGGATGAGATCTTCTTTTCCTAGAGAAATGACATATGCTTTCAGTTTCTCAGTTCGTCCTTTCATAGTGATGGTGATTGGAACAAAAGAGGATATCTTTCCTGCTTGGTTACTGGTTCCATCAGCATTCTGTGCATTTATAGGCTTTTCCAGTGGTTTGGTGGGGATTCAATGATTTTTCACAAGGGTTTGGTTGATAAAGCACCCAGTTGCTCTGCTATCAATCAGGGCTTTCGTTTCAATGACTTTTGCTCAAGTAGTGATGAGGATAGGGATGCAAATAGATTGCACACGAGAGTTCATCATAAATACAGGAGTAAGAAATTGGGAAGATGGCATCAAGTCTTCTTCCCTATTTAAAAATCCTCAATAGAGACAACTGCCACAGTTTTGTCCTCCTCCTCTTCTTCTTCTGTGAAGCATGTTTGGAGAACCTTGAGGATATCTTCTTTTGGAACATTTCACTGGGTGAGGACATTTAAGTACTCCTTCATTGGGTCTTCTAGTTCAACTGGTTTCAATTTGGTGGGGATAACCCTGACTCTTTGTGGATTTCTGGGGGGTCTAGGTGGTAGAGAGGAGGTTGATTCTTCCTTTTTGTGGTCTTTGGCCATATACCCTGGTTTGCCACATACCAAACATTTTCTCTTTTTTATATATTCAGCTCTATCTGTGGGAGAGAGATGAATATGATCTACATCCATGGCATTGGGGTCTCAGGTGGATTTGGAATGGGAGGAGTGACTGAGGAAATACTTTTTCCCTTGGAAGAGAGCATTGACTCGTTTGATGTGGTTATGGAAGAGGTTGGACTTTTCAATCCATTCTTTCAGGGTGGTGGGTTCCTTCTTGCAAGATAGGACTTTGACTATGATGTGTCTATCCATTCCATTGATAAGCCATTTGATGAGGGCTCTATCATCCTTGATCTGGGAGCGAGTAGCAAGGAGTTGGAATTGGGAGATGAATTTTTCAAATCCATCATCATACTGGGTTCTTCTTTGTTTCAAAGTGGAGAGGTTAGTTTGTGCTTTTGCGCTGGGATCATAAGGAGTAAACACATCTCAAAAAGCTTTTTTGAACTTTTCCCAGGTAAATTCTTTGCTTGCTTCCTCTTTGCCTAAATGACTCATCTCTGCAATTTTAAGGTACCATCCTTTGGAGAAGTCTTTTTCTTGCCCTTTGCTCATTTTGTTTAGGGTTGTGAGGATCTGTGTGGATTTGGAATAGAGCTTTCTGTTCATAAGAAAGTATGCTCTCATGGAAAGAATCCATCTGAAGGCATCTTCAGGGTTCCCAGAGAAGTCTTCGGAGAGTCCTGCCCTTAGTTCAACGAGTTTTTCGGACATATTGTCTTCTTTTTCTGATTTGGATTTCTCTTCTGAGTCTGTTGGGAAAAGGAGACTGTGAGGACTATGAGGAGGTATGGGTGGTTCTGGTTCTGGTTCTGGTTCTGGAAGATCAATGGGTATGGATTCTTCTGCTGTTCCGAGTGATGACTCAGCTACAGGAACTAATTCGTAACCAGTGATCTAGTTCTGGAGACCTCAGATAGCTCTTCTAACAAATCCTTCTGGAGGTGGTTCTTCTCTGTAATGGGGTTCTTCTTCTTCTTCTTCTGAAGAGACTGACAGTGCTCTCAATGAGCAATGTCGGGGGGTTAATGCCAGGTTGGTAGAGAAGGAGGATCCTACGATCCTTCTGGGATTCCTTCTTTCTGAAATGATGGGTGGCTTTACTTCACAATGGAAGAAGCGATAAAAAAGCTAGTTCTTTTGTTATGCTAAAGCATAGACTCTAGCTATAGTGACCACTCAACAGTAGATCAACTGACTGAGTATGTTGGATTGGCCACTCCTAAGAAGTCACAATGCTGGGGCACTATTCCCAGTTGTCTGAGATGGTGATGAAGGAGGGAGACTTAGTGGGGCAGGGTTCCCACTTAAGGATCGGGGTGAGACTAGAATCTAGCTGGTATTGTGTAGAACTAGCTTGGAGTTTACATGAAAAGAGTCGGCCTACTTATAGTCCATAGATGTGGCTATGTGGGAATGGGAACTACGAGTATCATCAAAGAAGAGAGATGATACGAGGAGATAAGGTCCGAATAGAAGATGGCAATGATGAGAGAAAAGTATAAGGTGAAAGATGAAGAATGCTACTGATGGGAAAATATGATAAGGTTATGGAAAGACGGCGAATAGGTAGCGAGGGGTCCAAGGAGTTAGTTAAAGTTTGAAATAGTGCATGCTATTGTAAGTGTGCACTCACGGGAATAGCTCAGTCTGTTTGTAATAGTAAAGAAAAGGGAGGCTAGACAAAGAAAAAGAAAAGATCGTAACATTACCCCGATGTTAGCTTCAAGTGAACCTCACTTGACTTACAACTCTCTATACCCCCTGTAAGGGGATCCGGTCATGTTCCCTTCAGCTTCATCATTAACGAAGAACTCATCCTCGAGTAGTCCGTCATCCTAAGAAGGGCAACCGTAGGTGGAGTGGGCTGGGGTGCGTGGACAGGTACAAGGGGTGTGAATGCATTCATGTTGGTAATGACCTGGGACAGCAGTGGAGCAATAAGAGCAAATATATTGAGGACAATCACGTTTCCAATGATTGGTGCTTCCACATTCAAAGCAACAAGAGGATTGGTTGGATGTAGATGAGGGCAGTGGTTGTTCTGGTCTATGGATGGTGACTCCGACGACATGTTGGAAGACGGTTCTTTCCAGAACTTGTGTGAAGTATGCCTCTTGTTCGTCTGGGAGGGTGGATGCGTTGATTGGGGTTGGGGCTGGGGTGGATGGAGGAGGAGTGATAGCTCCTGCAGGTTCATTGTCTGCCTTCTGTCGGTTCTTCCCTATGGCTGATGAGGGTAGACCATAAGGTCCTGCTATAGTGGTCTTCCGGCGAGAAGATTGCTTTGGGGTTTGGGAGGAGGGTACCGACATTGTAGTGGTAGGCGAGCTTGAAGTAATGGATGGAGGTGAGGTTGAGGAGTGTCTGGGGGGAATAGGAAGAGATTGAGGGACTACTGGGGGAGTAGGTTCCCTGGGGGGTGGTTTGACGTAGTGGGGGGTATCATGAAAATAATAGCTTCGATCATTGACTGAAAAGAAAAGTAGAATGGGGCGAAGTATGTGCCCGATGATTGAAAATGGTAAGAGGTCAATGATGTCCAGTATTCCCAGGTGCTCAAGAAGATCAAGGACAGAGGTGCGATGGTGCACCAGAGTGTGGCCCATGGTTATGAATTGGGAGTCTCTAGTGCGCGAGGGTTCGATCCTAGAATGAAGAATATGGACGGAGGCATAGGAGTAATAAGCTCGGGTTGCAAGGGTGAGAGAGGTATTTCTGGTAAACTCATCAGTGCATTTCATCCTCAAGGAGATAACCAGATCATCCAGCAAGGAGGCAATGAGTATGCGCCTGGCATACTGAGGGAGTCTAGTGGTGGTAACGGGGATGATTGGGGAGTTGTTGATAAAAAGGTTAGAGGTAGGTTCAGCGGAGGACTGCATGGTTCAATGAGGATTTTTAGTGGGGGTGATGGAAGCAAAAACTTCTGGGAACGTCTTCTTATATTCAGCAAGTATTTCAGGGGCATCTTCAGCGATGTTTGCTTCCGGTTCCTAGATCGAATCTGCCCTGGAGTAACCTTCCCACCAGACAAGGAATTTCCGTTTAGTTTCGGGACCTTTATGTGTGAGAAGGGAGTGGATTTCGTATTGTTCCTGTCCCTTGATGGTGATTGGGGGAGGTAAGGAGTGGTTAGGGCCGTGTTCGGCAGTTTCGGTGTAGATAGAGAGGTTGGATGCATGGAATATATCCCGAATTGTCCAAGTGGAAGGAATTTTTAGTCAGTAGGTGATAGGAGATAAGACCTGTGTGATTTTGAAGGGTCCATGTCGTTTTGGTGACAGTTTACGTGATGGGAGATGGAGGGCGAGATTTTGGCCTTCTACCCACACCTTATCTCCGACTTTCCATGGCTTGAATCTAGAGGTGATTTGTTCCCTCATGAGTCTTCTTGCTTTTTCGTGTGCCTCTAGGGCTTCTCCTCTGGAGTGTTCCAGGGAGGAGAGTCAGGATTGTAGTGCAGGGACAAATGTTTTTCCAAATTTCGGGTAGGGACAGGGTTGGTAGCCCATCATGAGAGCGAACGGAGTTTGTTGGGTGG
>JBBPLB010000217.1:0-15871 GCA_038089595.1 Bothia castanella
CTCATTCAGTAGTATTCTATTGATTGATCTGGTAGACTAGTTGTCAGTCACCAGTTTATAGTAAGATTGGGCCTGAGGGAAAGCTTGAGGGATATACCTAGCATCCTCTTCATCTTTTCCCAAACAACAACAACTGGAGCCCACCATGAGGGGTTGGCTTTTAACACACACCAGTGTACACTGAACATCATTATCATCACTACCATCTAAGGAACTACCCTTTCATCAACTACCTAACACTCAACTCTACCTAACCACTATGACTACCTCTCACAACTATCTTCCAGAACCCAGGAGTAGAGATGCTCCTAGGACCTTTAGAGGAGATCATCATAAAGTCTGTGACTTTATACATCATTATGAACACCTCTGTGAACAGTGCAAGATTGCTGATGATGTAGACAAGTGCAGAAACATTACCACCTACTGTAGCAAGACTGTTAATGACTTAATTGAAGTACTTCCTAAATATCTTGCTGAAAACTGGAAGGAACTAAAGGAGAAAATCTTTGAACACTTTGATGCTGACTGGGAAACCATCAACTATAATCTAGGTGACTTGCAATACTTCACAAGGAACTATATCAAGAAGCCTATGATGTCACTAACCCAATGGAAGAAGTATGTATGCAAGTACACTGCTATTGTTCAACGTCTCAAGGCAGATAGTATCATTACTGACACTGAGTACAACACCTATTTTTGACTTGGACTACCACAGACAATGAGAGACAAGGTAGAAACACACCTACTAGCAGGAAATTCCAAGCAAGACATCTCTCAACCTTTCCCAATCAAGGATGTAAGTGATGTAATACAAACACTACTCCACAGACAGTGCTTTGATGCTAAGCACTTGGAAGGATGACATTCCCACAAGTACTATGACTCTGACTCTGACTCAGACAGTGAGGAAGACTCAGATGAATCTGACTATAACTCTAATGAAGAGTCAGATAGTGGATATGAGTCAGGATCATACCATTATCGACACAAGCATAAATCTCATAAGTATCACAAAGACTCATCTAGGTCTAAATCTACCACCCAAGATTAGAGACAAAAGGAATCTAAGGTTACAAAACCTAAGCCTGAGCCCAAGGGAAAGAGTACCCTCAAACAGGACTCCATAGATGATCTAGTAGACAAGATGAGCAAGCTTAGCATCAATGAGTCAGCCTATGCAAAGGCTTATCTCAAGGCTTTACTCATCAATCCAATAATAGCTAGGGTCTTTCCAACTCCCTTGGCTAAAAGACCTATCTCTCAACCTCAGCAAACTAAGCCTGATAACCCCAGACCAGCCCCTAATAGTAGAGACAATACATCAGGTTATAAATCTACTTGAATCCTCTATTTAGCTTGTAAGGGATGTAGATCTCCTGATCATCAGACCAGGAATTGCCCAGTTATTAGGGAACTAGTAGTCAGACATGAATTAGCTTACAATCCTGAAGGACTACTCAGCCTCAAAGGTACTAATGAACCTCTAAATCAAAAGCCTGAACAAACACTAGCTGAAGCCTATGAAGAGGCTAAATCACTCTAGACATCCCGGACTTCTAGAACTTCATCTAACCTCATTACTATTGATTGTACTTATGATCATACTCATAACAAATGAGGTTCAGCCTATTATATGGTACCAGACATGGACAGAGATAATGATGATGAAGACTATCAATCTGATTGTGACAACTATGAGAACTCTGAGACTGAGGAGTACTATTGTGAAGGTGAAACAGATGACAATGATGAAGATAGAGAACATGACAACTACTACCAACCAATCGTCCAAGCCTATGCTGCTGAATGAACTAACCATGAGACTACTCAATGACACAGACAAGTAATGGATGGTGTCTACATCCCTCCATGCTCAAGACAACCTGATCAGACTGAAAATAAACCAATATTAGTAGCCAAACCTAGGTGAAATGAAGTAGTACTCACTAGACATCAAGGAGACAAGCCTAAACACAAGATAGGACCATCTCAGAATGTCAAACAAGAGGATGGAAGAGACAAACCTAATGAAAAGGAAAGATCAGTAACTCTAGCACATAGGATACCTTAGAGAAATCCACTGAATGGACGAGAGAACATACCTAATCTCATCCAAAGACCTCCACTAAATAAGCAGCCACAAGCACAAGCTGTAGCTCCAGTAATGAGAGGCCCAGTCTCTCAAGACAATGAGATGAGAGATGGGACAAGGAATGAAAAAGACAGGCAAAGAGGTAATTCACCTCAGTTCCAGCTCCACAACAAAGTAGCTGACACATCAGCAAATCACTTTTTACTCTAGAGCAATTGTAAGCTCTGCCAACCAACCATAGCCCCCTAGTAAGGTCCAGGCTGGACAGTACTCCCAATCAGCTATTTTACTATGGAATGCTATAAGAGTTCATATTACATACCAATAAATTCTCCTTGCCAGCCCTTGGGACTACTTACTATCTTATCACAAAGTGAAGTCATTATTCAAATAGTCAAACAAACATGAGATTAGACTACTAATGAAACAAAAAAAAAAGTATACTAGCACCAAATCATTTGAGGATGGTGGAGATAGTCATGATGCTGAAAATCACCATCCAATGCACTGCCTTTGCTTGCAAGATATGGGGCTTTGGCCAGATATAGAAATGTGGGTAATGCTGCTCACAGCTTTGAGAACTTCAGCCACAATACTGTTTTGCTAATGCACACGAATGCCAGTCACATCAACTCCTGTTGCCAAGGAAACAGTACAAACAAGAAAATCACCCCTCTCACTTGCCAGTGACTCATGTACTGTATTAGCAAAGATTCTTGAGGGACCATCTGGACTGACAAGTGGTGAAGTACTAGCAAACTCATGAGAATTAAGCTCATTACTAATGGATCAGCTCAAGCCAAAAATGGTAAGTATTACACAACCACCCATACAAGCGATGTCACATCATGCACAAGCAAAACCCAGTCAAGTGGTTAATGAATCAAGCATGCTGCTCCTCCATGTCTTAGCTAAATTTGATGATGTGGAGATCCCAGCAATAGTTGACTTGAGTAGCAAGGTAAACCTACTTTGAGTTGATGTATTCAATAAATACCTAGTACAAATACCTAGCAACATTAGCAAGTCCATAGTACTAATAGACACAAG
The DNA here is from genome assembly GCA_038089595.1 of Bothia castanella. Lineage (NCBI taxonomy): Eukaryota > Fungi > Basidiomycota > Agaricomycetes > Boletales > Boletaceae > Bothia > Bothia castanella. Next base: position 3,149 of record JBBPLB010000217.1, read on the forward strand.
CAGAGGACAAAGTACATTAATGGGAAAAGTGTCTAACCTAAAACTCAACATATGTGGAATACAAACTGAAGGGGACTACTGGCTCACTGAGTCCACCCCTCCCACTATCATCCTAGGGTATGAATGGCAGCACTAGAACCTTGCTTCAATAGAGGAACAACTGGAAGGCACATTGACCTGTATATAACTGATTTCATGTACAGTCAGACTAGTGGACACCTGAGTGGAATATTTTCACCCACTAGATGTGGATGAAATCTCTTGATACCTTAGGGTTAGATGACCCTTAGTATGATCTATCAACCCTGAATTTTTCAGATTTTTCTACTTACCCATTATTGAGATATGCATTTTTCTTTACAATCCCCTATTAGACTGTAGGAATATTTCTCTCCTTAGGTCCCATGGTGGTTCTGTGGCTGAGCTTTTGGCTTTGTCAGCACCACAAAGCTTAGTAAGCATTAGTAAGCATCATTCAGCTGCTTTGTAAGCTTAGTAAGCCTAGCATAGCCCTAGCATAGCCACTGTATGTACATATATAAAGAGTACAATTTGACCCCTAGAGGGGCATCTGGAATAATATTGGAGATTTTACCTAATATTACCAGGTCACTTGATCAATACAGTTATTGGTCATTTAGGCTATTAGTGATACTAGTACAAGAAGTATTAGATCACCCAGTAGTAATAGCATAAATAGGGAGGATTCATAAGTCCCAGTGAGGCAGAATCAAACTACTTAGGACTACTACAGGTACTATTAGGAGTACAGGAATTGTACCTACATTAGGTCAAGTACCTAGGACAACCCTTTGGGAGAAAACCCTACTTGGGCAACAAAGGTTCTTGGTCCCCACTAGACCTCTACTAGTTCATTACTATACTTTTGCTAGACTACCTGTCTGAAGGGATAGATAGTCTGAGCTTTCTCTCACTTGATTTGTCAGCTCCTAGTGCACACTACCAGATTGCATTGAGGCAACCATTGAGCATTGAGACAACCTTCTGAACAAAGTGGCTAGAGACCTGTCTCATCACTTTCCATTTTTATTAGTCATTTTCACCACTTCTATAATGAACTCACCATCACTCTGGGCAACTTATCACTTGTTGACTAGGGTACCCAAGGTGCATGTTATACTACCACAACCTTGCTAACCAGACACCTCTAGCTAGATTGATTCAGAATTCCAATCTATTTACAATAGTGTGGATTGGTGAACATATCATAGCACTGGTACACTAAGTTTACCACCAACTTGTTAGCCCAAGGCTACCATTTTGTCAAGGCAAATACATACCTTCCCTTGCTTATAGTGTTCTATCCTGTGGAGACAAGACATGTTGTCTGAGGAACTTTTCTCATTAGTTCTTAGTCATCTTGTCTGAGAGAAGACAACGTTCCTAACTTACAAATTCATTCCTAGACATAAAGGACTCAAATTGGAAATCTTGCTCCAGTCAAGTGAAATTAATAGTGTCTGATGCCACCAAAGTAACAGGCTGATAAGTGAAATGAAGTGCAGCCACAGAGGTGCTGCTTTCACTCACTGTGTGCAAGTAGTCACTCTGAAGTCAGATGGAGCACTATTGGTCCCAGACAGAGAGTAGAGTTTACTACCAAGTATATCTACTACATTTGACCAATTAGAGACACAGAACAAAGTATTTAAGGGAGAATTGATTAACTACAATGAGTGGGCAGCACCCAGCACAATGGAACCAATTCCTTACCCACTCCATGAGACTTACTCCACTAGTTTCCAGTTGAACTCTAACTTTTATATCCCTAGTGCTGGACTGGCAGATCTCTGTGCACATGATAATAGCAGAGCTGCTACCTATCCCATACTCATCATGGCTCCATTCAGAAACTATTCTGCAGATTATCTTATCTTAAATTCTGCACAGTTTGCTTCTCTCTGGAATATCATCACTAATGTTGAGGACTCACACTTCCTCAGTTATGTTATTCCAGTTGAGCTTCCACCAGTAACTAACCTCCAGGTAGGCCAGATTACACTACCCACCATCCCTCTTTCTACTAATACTTGTCAGATCATGTCTCTGGTTCCTTTCACTCTCTGTGAGTAGAAGTATTATATCAACAATCCATCTTCTTTCATCTACAACTACTACTGGATCTTTGAGGAACACATTCACAAGCTCCTCCCACCTCCTTCTTCACTTGCCCTCATTAATGACAAGAGATATCCCATTCCATTACCTCCTCCACCATCTCCACCCTACTCTGGGATCAAATGTGAAGGAGATGATGATGATCCCACTCAAGTGGAGCATGTAGCAAGACATACTTCACTTCTTAAGGACTTAGAGATGAAGCATTAAGCTTTCCATAAAGCCAGTAGGACTGATTGAGAAAGTAAGTTCCACCTTCCCAATCTTCCCTTTGTGTCTAAGGTGCTAAACAAATTATTAGTGTCTCATCTATCCTATGATGAGAAGGCAGAGCATCACATCTGTGGACCCCCACTCAGTGGAGACATTTTCCCTCAGCCACTGCAGTCTCTGGAACTCTGTTCCAACAGTATCTATAATCCTACCCTACTATCCTCACCTGCCAGCTTATGGCTTCACTATCCTGGTGGGAATGCTCATATCAAGTCAGATGACCTTGAGGATAGCAACAGTATTAGTTCTATGTCCTCAAATGACTCTGATTACCCTGTGCCTCATCCAAGCCATGTTCTGGCTTGCAATGTTGTTGTCCACAACATTACTGTTCGAAAATTTTATAACCCTCAATTCGATCCCACACATGCCCAGACCTGTACACTCCTCTGTTTCAAATCTATCACTCTCATCGACAGAGTGTTTGATGCCCAGTGTCTTCTTTCAGACAAGATGACTAAGAACTAATGAGAAAAGTTCCTCAGACAACATGTCTTGTCTCCACAGGATAGAACACTATAAGCAAGGGAAGGTATGTATTTGCCTTGACAAAATGGTGGCCTTGGGCTAACAAGTTGGTGGTAGACTTAGTGTACCAGTGCTATGATATGTTCACCAATCCACACTATTGTGAACAGATTGGATTTCTAAATCAATCCAGCTAAAGGTGTCTGGTCAGTAAGATTGTGGTAGTGTAACATACACCTTGGGTACTCTGGTCAACCGGTGATAAGTTGCCTAGAGTGATGGTGGGTTTGTTATACTAGTGGTGGAAATGACTAATGAAAATGAAAAGTGATAAGGCAAATCTCTGGCCACTTTGTTCAGAAGGTTGTCTCAATGCTCAATGGTTGTCTCAATGTAATCTGGTAGTGTGTACTAGGAGCTAGCAAATCAAGTGAGAGAAAGCTCAGACTATCTATCCCTTCAGGCAGGTAGTCTAGCAAAAGTGTAGTAATGAACTAGTAGAGGTCTAATGGGGACCAAGAACCTTTGTTGCCCAAGTAGGGTTTTCTCTCAAAGGGTTGTCCTAGGTACTTGACCTAACATAGGTACAAGTCCTGTACTCCTAATAGTACCTGTAGTAGTCCTAAGTAGTTGATTCTACCTCACAGGGACTTATGAATCCTAGCTACTTACAGTGAGGTGCAAAACCATTGCAATGTCTAACCCCAAACCAGGATGCAAAGCGCTCCACAATCACTTGTGGGAATTTCACTTGCTTTGGTGGGAACAAATAAAGTACAAACCCTTAGCTACAACTTTGTCCCCTGGGTCAAGTGATTTCACTTACATACTACAAAGATACATCCATTTCAAAACACCAATACCATTGCAACAGTTTTGTATCTTTTGCTTTCCAGGGTATATTAGTATTTGGTATAGCCTCCCTTTGCCTTGATAACTGCTTCAATCCTTCTAGGCATGCTCTCTATCAACTTCTGACACTCTTCAACTGCTATCCCCTCCCAATCAACCTGAACTCTCTCCCACAATTTATGAATCCCCTTAAAAGAGGAATCATGATCTGCTAGTCTTCTTTTGAGGTAACCTCAGAGGTGCTCAATGGGGTTGAGGTTAGGAGACTGTGCAGGCCATACCATAGTATGAAAATCCTGCTCCTGAAGCCAATCCTTCACCTTCTTACAAGTATGTTTGGAGTTATTGTCCTGCTGAAAGATGATGTCAGGAGGATCAAGACCATAAAACTGTAAAGAATTGAACAGTTCATTCTTCAAAATCTGAAGGTAAAAGTCCCCATCCATCCTACCATCAATCTTGGTAGCATAGCCAACTCTCTGCTGGGTCATACAGCCCCACATCATTAAAGAACCTCCTCCAAACTTCACTGTACCTTCCACCAGCCTATCACTTAGCCCTTCCCCTGCCTTTTTCCACACCCACTTGCACCCATCTGACCCTAGGTGATTGATTTTGGTCTCATCAGACCATACTACCTTCTTCCAGTCCGCCAGAGTCCAATCTTTATGAGCATAAGCAAAGTCTAGATGAGTCTTACAATGCTTGGCTGAAAGAAGAGGCTATTTGAACTTGACCACAGCTTTCATACCTGTCTTCCTCAACTGTCTGCATACTGTGGAGGTAGAAAGAGGCTGGTTGACTATATTGGTGAGTGCCTTGGTCACCTGAACAGCATTCTCTACCTTTCCAGAGGAGATGAGACGAATGGCATGCCGGATATTGGCAGAGGAAAGCTTGGATGGATGACCTCCAGTAGCTTTTTGGAGCATAATCTGGATATGGTAGACACATTAAGACCAGTAGTGGATGCAATAGAGTGAGCAGATTGGCTAGCATCAAGCATAGAGAGGATGGTTTGTTTTTGAGTAGGAGAGATGGTTCTCATGATGGTTGTGGTTGGAAACAAAGATACATGTGAACTATTTTAAACTCAGACATGGTTCTAATATGTGTATGTTTGTTTGTATGACCAAACATAACCAAATAACACCTGATTTCAATGTTATGAGCAAAGGGTACAAAATTGTTGCAATGGTATTGATGTTTTGAAATGGCTGTATATTTGCAGTATGTAAATGAAATCATATGACCCTAGGGACAAAGTTGTAGCTAAGGGTTTGTACTTTATTTGTTCCCACCAAAGCAAAGTGAAATTCCCACAAGTGATTGTGGGACACTTTGCACCCTGGTTTAGGGTTAGACATTGCAACAGTTTTGCACCTCACTGTATTCCCACAGTCTAATAGGGGATTGTAAAGAAAAATGCATATCTCAATAATGAGTAAGTAAAAAAATCTGAAAAATCAGGGTTGATAGGTCATACTGAGGGTCATCTAACCCTAAGGTATCAAGAGATTTCATCCAAATCTAGTTGATGAAAATATTCCACTCAGGTGTCCACTAGTCTGACTGTGTATGAAACTGGTTATACTGTATACAGGTCACCAGAATAGATTCTGCAGTGGGAACCCATTCATCCATACTCTCTTTCCTGCCATCAAATTCACTGATGAACACCTACCCTTACCCTTCAATGGCCAGCATAACCTTAAAGCCATTGACCATGCCTTAGATGAGACAACTCAGCTTCCTCAAGACCTCAAGGCATTCCAGCAGGAGGAATGTAATGAGGATAGAGTACCACATAGTGAGGTGTTGTCCCACTATCCACCTAACATCTATTATACCTGCCAAGAAACCTATGAACTCCATATTCACTGTTCCTGGACTCCCCCAGAATAGTTCATTCCATAGTTCCAGTGACTTTAAACAGGTATGCAGAACCTCATCCAAACTATACATGGTGTACTCACACCAGAGCAGTCCTCCAAGTGTGGACAATCACACATCACCATTTATGGAGTTCATGGTAACACTATAATGTCAATCTACTTACACCATGGTGAGTTCTTCCAGCAGGTTGCCCCCACCACCAATCCTCTCCTCTCTATCGAGGAGACTGGATACCTTCAATCTACCAGTGGAATACTCTACTTCTATGGGCAAGTCAGGCTTACTCATGTCATTGATCTAATACTATAGACACTTCTTCCTGATGAAGACTTCATTGTGACTCTTTTACCATACCATTACCTTGACAACCCCAATGGTCTTGTCCCAAGCAACTATCAAGGCCACTGTTGTTTCTCTAGGAAAAGATGAATAGAAAGCTAGGGATTCCTCAATCCTTTCCTCCAGGCCCATTGCTTACTATAAACTGGTAGTTGACAACAAACTTTCACTAGATTACTTAATAGCAAGTATCAAATGAGTTACAACTTAGTAAAAACAGATCTCTGGGTGTTCTTCCTGGTCACAGATTATTATCTTCTAGACTGGGGTTGGCCTTCTTCTAGCTTTGATAGGTATAAAGAGGTTGACTAGGTAGCTAAACTGTACCAAAAGCCTAATCTATATAGCTATGATACTTAGTACTAACTAATAAAATGTATTCCTCAACAACCATGAGACTTGTGGCTGTGTGGGAATCATATGAAGGAAAGTCTTAAGTTATGTAAGAAATGAGATAGGTAACTCCTTGTGATTGATTGTGGATAAGTGGTAATAAAATCCATAAGATAATACTACACTTGATAACTAATAAGCTTATTTCTTGAGAACAAGCTACTTGAGGTAGAGGTGTTAAGGTATGTATGTATGACTTATGGGCCACTCAATGATCACTCAATATGGTTAGTGGTAAACCTTTGTATTGATTGAGTAGAGTGCTAGATTCTGTGAAGTGTACACTCAGCTGATAGGTATTCTTAGACTAGATTTATCTAAGTTACAGTGCCTTTCTTCTTAGTGGCCACCTATCAGGTGATTGATTGCTGTCCAAGGTCCCTCCCTGCCTAGTGAGTACTCTTGGTAAGGCTTAAGCTTTCTTCTGTAGTGCTTGATTTGCCTAATAGTATCTTAAATGTACACAAGACTTAGACTAGTTCCCTGTATTCACTTAGGGTGATTATGTAAGCACTTATCAAGGCGAACAGGCTTATTGGGATCTTATCTTGACCCTGATATACTAAAAGGAACAGTGGAGATAGTTCAATTCTTTATTGGGAGCTTATCTTCCTACTTGCTATTTAGTAGTATTGTATCTTTACTAGGCTGAAGATTAGATTCTCAATGAGATCTTATCTTATCTCTATTGAAAATGTCCTTATCTTATCTATAGAATCAGCTCTCCTTATATACCTTTTACAGGAGGCTGTGTTGATTCAAAATTAGCTAAATGAGTCCCAATGTGTGATTATGAGTTTTCCTGATTCAGACAATTAATGTATGCTCATTTAACAAGCACAACTTCCCCTGGATGTGACAGGCATAGCCTTCAGGGCAGTCCCTTGATGTCAGGGTCTGTTCCTAAATGTGAAATTGCTTTTAGAGCCTTGTGTCTGAACAGAGTTTAATACTTCTTGACATTTTGAAATTCATTAACATCAAGGTACAGGGGTGTTCCTGTGAGGCTGTGATTGCATAGGAACAGTGTTCCTGTTCCTGTTCCTGTTCCTAGGTATCAATTTGAAATTCAGGTAACTAATTTGTCATTAGAATAGATCTAGGAATGTTCTAGCATATTCTAGATCAAGCATGTACCTGAGTGGCTGTACACTCAGATGACTTGTTGGTCATGTGACAACCTTTTTGTCACTCTAATCACATGATGTGAATCTTTAGCCAATAGGAGACAGCTACATGATTAGTGTAACTTAACTAACTAAATACTACAATATATAATGAATATGAATGCTCAAAGAAATATTCATATCTTTGTAACTACTAGGGGTGCTTATATAAAATTTAGTAGATGGATACCTTATAGTATAAGCTATTTATTGAGAGAGAGAGACACTTGATTGCTACAGTGCTTGACTATGCATGAAGTGTTTTTGTACAGGTCAGTGGTATGGTGGACTTGACTTCAGATGAAATGAGTACATTGTCTTGTGGACTGCTCACCAGGGTCACAAGGCTTATGCTGTCAGTCTTCAGGTGATCTGTGGTTACTGTGCCTGGTCCTGTGGCTGTGGTTGCACTCTCTTCATCAACTCTCCTGTATGGTGTTTCACCTGGTTTCTTGTCAATTTCAGATTCCTACTGAAGTTGCTTGGCTACTTGCAATTGCCAACATGCAATGCAGAGCTATTCTTGGGGGTTGTTGGGCATTCAGTTGGCCTTGATGGCTGCTAGAACAATAGCATAGTCATATTTTGATGTAGTGTATTGAGCTTCTCACATGGCATGAATTAATTTCTTGTGGTAGTCTGATCAAGTATGTCTGTTGAGACTTGAAATGCAAATTTTCAAGCTGTCTTCAAGTTCAACCTCACAAGTTGTCATATCCGAAAATTGGTGAGTTGATCTACTGAGCACATACAGGATTTATAACCTGTAGACAAGGCTCATAACCTGTAGAAATGGTAGTAGTCACTAAAGGAAAATAGCTATACTACCTAAGGTTCTAAGTATGCTTTATGCATATGTAATAAGGTGGCTGTACACCACGTACTGTTTGTATCCTATATTTCAACACAATGAAGACCCTACTGAGGAAGATGACTTCAAGGACTGGCTTGATGATGCTTATTCCTTTACAATCATACTTTTCAATGAGTGTCTGATCTTGGTACTTGTTCCTCTTCTTCCTTCATGTTCTACACCTCATGCAGTTCATTATTATAGTCTGCTTCATCCTCATGGTTCCAACAGCCTTTATTCCACTACCAAGTCCCTAACTGCTCCTTCACCTACTTTCTATGTGACCTTATTCACATCCACCTTCTTATCCTTCAAGGTCCACCCACCTGAAACACCCACTATCCCTCAATTGGGGAAAGCTGCTGCCAGAGAGACATAGTTAGACTTCATTCATCATTTCCTTCGAACTCAGACTCATCCTGGAAGCATTTCTGATTTAGACCTTAATTCCTTTCTCAATGCTGCCTCTTGCTTTTTCATCCTTAACAACTCTCTCTAGTGTTGACAGACTAGTGGACATCATCAGCTTGTCATACCTAAGGATAGGCAGTTTGGACTCATCAAGAAGACTCATGATGACCTAGGGCACAAGGGTGTCTACTTGGTCTGCACTCATCTACTCCTTTGGTTCTGGTGGCTGATGCTGTCTGAAGATATGAAATGGTTCATTTGGACCTGCCATGAATGTCAGATCTGCCAAACTCAAAAGCTTCATATCCTTCCTACTGTCCCTTTCATCAGTGGTCTTTTTTTTAAAGCTCACCTTGATACTATGGTTTTGTCCTACTCAGATGGTTATCATTTCATTATTCAGGCTCATTGTACTCTCACTTCTTATCCTGAATGACATATGCTCTACTCCAAAAATACAGGCATGCTTACTTCTTTTATCTTTGAAGACCTCCTCTATTGTTGGGAGGCCTTATCTGAAATTGTTACTGACAATGGACCTGTATTCATCCAAGCTCTTGATATTCTAGCCAACAAGTACCACATCTACCATATTCACATCTCTCCCTAAAATTCCCAAGCTAATGGGATTGTAGAATGCCACTACTATGATATCTAGGAGGCCATCATTAAAAGTTCCCCTAGAGACAATGAGTCTCACTGGCACAGCTCAGTGCATTCAGTTTTCTAGGCAGAATGGATAACTATTCAAAAGTCCATGAGATTCTCTCTCTATTTTATGGTTCATGGTGTTGGACTGCTTCTTCCATTCAATATATCCAAAGCAACATTTCTTGTTCCACTTCTGGAAGTTGACCTTTTACAGATGTCCAACCTGATTGCACTATGAGCTAGACAGCTTCAGAAGTGCCAGGAAGACATTGAATAGATCTAAAAGTATGTCTTTCAGGCTCACTTCAAGTCTCTCAAACATTTTGAGGCTGCTTTCAAGAATCAGATCAGTAGCCAGGATTTCAAGCCTGGGAGTCTTGTTCTCATATAGAATACTAGGGTTGAAAAGGAGCTGAATCAAAAGACAAAACTGAGGTGCTTGAGTTCAATGGTAGTCCTTTGTTGGATGACTGGCAGTTCATATATCTTGGCTGAGTTAGATAGTTCAGTATCCAGACTATACTATACTGCCTTCCATCTCCTACTGTACTACCCAAGGTTCCATGCATCAATTCAAGTGTCAGATCTCATGGAAATAGAGGATGAAGACTTGGACAAGCTGGTAAGAAAAGATGATGACACATTGGACCATTAAGACAATGATTCAGATGATGAACCCAAACTGTCTGATAGTGAGTAGAATCATCAGACTGTACAAGATACTTTCTATCCCAGGTTTCATCTGATGATCTCTGTTCCATCACAGGTTTTGTCCAGTTATCTCTCTCCTTTGAGAACAAAAATGCTAAAACAACAAAAAGATGAACAGACAATCACTCTGTGTACTTCTACTTCAAAGAAAACAGTCAGAAAAACACAAAAAGAAATCTCTCTCTCTCTCTCTCTCTCTCTCTCTCTCTCTCTCTCTCTCTCTCTTTCAGTATCTCATCATCTCTACTATGGATATTGGATAAGCTTTTGAACATGTAAGGGACACTGTGCACCTAGCATGAATCACCTACCAGCTAGCCTATGGCCATGGCCATGTGATGCTGAGCACTTCTTGCTCATCCTCTTACACCCCTGCCAGACATTTATCTTGGGGTTTGGGTGTGACAAGCAGGCCTCCTCCCTCTTGATGCACTTGGTGCAAGAGGGATCAATGGGGCAGAGAGGCCCTGCTGTCCTTGCCTTCTTGTTCATGATGTCACCTACATCTTCATCATACTTGCCTATCTCAGCAGCTCTCCCCTTCTATGGAAGTTGTTAGTGCTTTCCCAGTGATGGATGGGCTTTGACAACTTACCTTTCCTATCCCCTTCATGACAGGCACCTCAATGACAGGCACCTCCTTTGGCACCTGCCTCCACCCTGATGTCACCATCATTCTCTGAACATGAGATGGAATCTACACCCACTATCTTGCAGTAGGAATTTTGACTGCCTCAAGTGCTCCCTCATTCAGGATGTCTTCTCTACCTTTGTTCTGTAGTGTCAGTACCACTGCAGCCATTGCTGGGACTGCCAAGCTGACTGCTTCTTTGGATGCCTCTTCTTCTACTGGCCCTTCTTCTAGTATGGGTGTTGCTTTCTTCTCAGGTGGGGTATCTCCTTCTACAAGTGGTGCTCCTTCTTCCTCAGCTAGGAGGTGGTCTTGCAAGGTGGTGGTCATACTATGTATGACCAATATGGCAGTATCACCTTCTTTCAGAGCATTGGCTGTTGTCTGGTTGATGATGGTGTTGATGCTGAGCTCCACTGTCTTATCGAGCCATGCAATCAATTCTTCCTGTAATAGGGTTAGTAGGCTGTCAGCTGCAAGGGTACATCATGCACTGTGTCTGTCTCCCAGCCTCTCATCCATACTTCCTTATCCTCCTCCTCTACAATACCATCTGAGATGCATATGATAGTATCACACATGCATTCTGCCTGAGCCTTGATGATTTCAGGCAGGAGGGGATGGTGACAGCACAGGACATGAATCTTGCAAAGCAAGATAACATGTTGGTTGGGATAGTGATGTTGTAGGTGGAGGAGTGCTGTGAGGTTTGAAGAGAAAGGTAAAGACAAGACATGCTTAGATGTAATATGACTTGAAGTTTGCTGACCTACAACTTTCCCATGCCACCACTTACTTGTATTTCCTGACTGGAGATAGTCAGTAGCAAAGTCCCTAGGAGATATAGAGAACCAATGTTCCCTATTGTTGTACCCATCCATTCTATAGCCTCTCAACCATTCTTTACCATCATTCTATCATTCAACCTCAACCTATCCTCAACTGACCTGAACTGCTTCAGTTCTCTAGTGAATCACCCCTTTGTTTACAGGTCTGACCATCCAGTCTACATCTGAGGTAAGTTCAGTCCATGTTGGAGCTTCAGGAACATTTGTATGTGATCATTTCATTTATCATAGTATGTTTCATATTACTAGAGCCTTCTTGACTATGATCTCTGATGTCCTAGAGATGTCTTATACTCACTTTACCATACTTACTATCTCTTTTCATCACTAAGTGTTGGGTTTGCCTAGACTATAAAATCATATACATACCTTTTTGGGGGAATTATCTTTTGCACTGAGTATCTGGTCATCATCTAAGTGAATTGCTCTTGTCTCTGTTGTCATACTTGTCATCTCTTATCTCAAACACACCATCTGCTCATTGCACGTCTCTTGTATCAATAACCACCTCCTTTCCACTTGTTGGACCACCATCTCCTGGGTTGGTTCACTCTTCTGACCACTGTCTTACATTGGACCTCCCTTTAGAGTCATGTATTTCACACCCTTCACACTATTCTCTTCCTCAGACCACAGTGGAATTATTCCTCTGAGGCCCTTAGGATCTCTTTAATGGTTTATGTTTTCAAGCTGACAACATACTACCCTTATTTAATGATTCACTTGACAGCTTTACTCAAAACATTCCAACTAACCCATCAGAAGCTGCTTGCTCTCACACTACTGGTGTTACAATCTTTTTCTTTTCCTTCATTTAGCCCCTCTTTTCTCCACTATTATAAACAGACCAAACCATTCCCATGGGTGCACACTTACAATAGCATGCACTATTTCAAACTTTGATCAACTCCTCGGACCCCTCACTACCTAATCAATACCTTTCCATAGCCTTACCATATTTTCCCATTGGTAGTATTCCTTATCTTTCATCTTATACTTTTCTCTCACCATTGCCATCTTCTGTTTGGACCTTATCTCCTCATATCATCCCTATTCTTTGATGATACTTGTAGTTCCCATTCCCACATAGCC
>JBBPLB010000218.1:0-15860 GCA_038089595.1 Bothia castanella
GTACAACCTACTAAGAAGACTATTGACACACTTGTACCCATTAACAGTCAACCCCTTTACCCTAATCAAGCTAGGAAGAAGCCAACCCCAGTCTAGAAGATAATAATCTGTGACTAGGAAGAACAACTAGGGATCCAATTCACTAAGTATAATCTATTGTTTGTTATTCTGCCGTTGAACCACTGAAGGTTAGTTGTCTACCCATCAGTCAATAGTGAGATTGGGCCTGGAGGAAGGATTGAGGAATACCCCTAGCATTCTATTCATCTTTTCCTGAACAATGACAGTACATACAAGCACAGGTCTCTGTTGTACTGTGTGCCCTCCATAACTTCATCCACCAATTTGATCCCACTGACTTCCTCCACCTAGTGTATGGTGGCATCAATCTTCTCAATGAGATGGAAGAAGGTGATGACAACGACTTGGAGCAAGATGTGTTGGGTGAAGGACCTGCAGATCATATGGAACAACAGTGTGCTAATGCACATCATGAGGCAATTGTAGAGGAAATGTGGGCCAACTACCAGTAGGGGCTATGACACCAACAAATTGTTTGATATTTTTTTTATAGTAGGGACACAATAAATAAATTCATGCATGTATCAAAAAGACAAAGTACAACTATTGGACTATATTGAACCCACCCTGTCCATGAATTTCATGCAACCTACACTGCAGCCACTCCTTCCACACTCCCAACTGAAATGAACAAACAAGCAAGATCTGTGACTTGTTATCTAGATGGGCAAGGTAATCAGATAAGTCCAAAACATTGAGTAGCATGAGTTCTTCATGAGTCTGTAAGATAGTGATCACTCTTGAAAGGTCATCAGGTGGTAGAGCAGCCATAGTACAAGTGAGATCCTGGACAGCGGTGGCAACCTCCTGCATAACAGCACTACCAGCCTCTTGGACTTGCACCACTGATGAAGCGGTCTTCTGCTATCTGCGTAAAGGGGTTTCAGAGGGATCAATTAAATCAGACTTGTGCTTAGAGTGGCTGACACTAGTGTGAGCTGAAGAATGTTTTGAAGAAGGGGGGTGATTAGTGGATTGTGCTAGATATGCAGAAGGAGTTGATGGTGGAACAGTGTTTGGGTCACAGGGGTGGCAACTGGATTGAGTGGTAGCTACAATCTCATTTGTTGCTTCCAAGAGCTGCTACAGGTTGCTAAGTGGGGCGAATTGACCAGAAGCACTGCCAGTAGTAGGAGATGAGGACATGGGGGATGTGGGTGCTGCGGCTCATTGTGTCTCACCAACGGGGTCATATGATGAGCCCTTTCAACTGGTTGATTAGATCAGTGCATCAACCTGATCAAAGTGACAAAAGCCCTGGTTTCTAAATGGCTTCATATTCTTGTTCATCTAAAGAATATGTGAATAAATGTAGATAGAAGAAAAAAAGGACATACCTTGAGATGCTTCTTCCATGGCTCCTCCAACACCAGCGTTATTCCAGCTCCATCTTGATCACTCCACATAAAACCAAAGGTATTCTTGATTGTGATAACAGCTTTGTAGACAGCCTTTAGCTGTTTTTTTGTCAAAAATACATATTGAATCAACAATATAAGATAATGATGTACACTCTTGAATTTGCACTCACATGAATCAGGAGTCTTCTCACCTTCCAGCTCACCATTTGAGAGTGTATGTAAAGGGAATTTAGTTTGCAAATGATTGGCAGCTGCAGCATATGTGCTTTGCTTAAACCCTCTATCACTCATGCTGCTGATTTCGCTGTGGAGGAAATCCAACAGCTCTACTTTCTGTTCCTTGGTCCAATTGGCAGCTCTCTTGTGGTTCTTCTTAGGTTTCAGGGCAGCATTGAACTTGAGGGGATTGACTACTCCACTGGAGTGCAAGGATTGTATTGAGGAGCTTGACAACAAAGACATGCTAGGTGGGGGATAAGGAGGCAAATGGTGGCACAGGATACATCTGAACCCCAAGTGCTGAGTCATCCATATTTGCTCAGCAAAGCTGACATCTTGTCACATTGGTATGTTATCAGACCTGAAGTTGAGGATTTGGCTAGTATAGCCAAGAGCCCAACTCACACTGCAAACAGAGCCTAAAGGCTCTTCATGTGATGTCTCCATAAATGGATTTCCTCCTGAGAGTAGGTGCACACCCCAACTCCTTGGACCGTGGGATAGCCTTTGGCCATTTGGTACTGAATTGAGCCTGAGTGCCTCTTTGGTGGCTTTGACTCCCGCACCTTGTGCCGTGTGCCAGGGGCTAGTTTAGACAGCTGCCTGGTGCCATTGTGCCTCTCGAAAAGAGCCTGGGGCAGTTAACCCACTCCTCTAAATATATCGCGTACGACTGTTTGGCCGATTCACGCTTGGCCGCCGTTGCGTCAGCAAGGTATGTGTCCGAGCATTTGTGCACATTGGCGTGGTCTGGTGGTTACCAGGCATATATTCGAGAGACTCACTAGACGCGGTACAGGAGAAGGGAATGCCTTTGACGATCTCGCAAAAGACGGAGTGGAGAGTGGTCTGCATTGATGAACGTGCTCTGTCTGGCTATTTTAAGTGCCATATTGGAATCTCGAGCAAATCTGCTAAACTTACTGGATTGTGGGTGAACGCTTCGCAGAATGGAAGTGAAGTAGCTGAGTTTCTGACAAGAGGACACCATTTACACGCATGGAGAGGCACGAGACAACATAAATAGCAATGTGATACATCACACAACGTTTCTCTGAGAAACATATTTCTAACTTCCAGTGTAGGCAAGCTCACCTGCAGATCAGGAAATACAATGCAATCACAACAGATCCCTGCCAAGCTAGGGTCGGCGAGCCACGAAGTAAGACACTTGTTCTAGTCTTGCCCGCATATAAATGATACCACGCATGCCCATTGGGTGGTATGAAGACGTGAAACGTCTCTGCGACTCCGCACTACCAGCCTTTCGAATCTGACAGACAGGAAGTTGCATCGGCGGTGCTCGCGTTGGCAGGGACGGCCGCATGCCGTACGCGTGCTATCTGGGGTGGCGAGGCAAGGCTATGCTGATAAGTCGGAACTGAAGTTCGTGTGAGCGAAGAAGAACGCTGCGGACACGACGCGAGCATAATGTAATTTCGCACCCACAGCTTCCAGCTTCTGTGCGGCAAGTAGGAGGCCCGGTGGGTTTTGGGATTATCTTAATGAAATGATGTCGAGGATGGGTCTGCCAGTGTGCATACCGTGTGGACAGTCAGAGATGAGGTCCTTTCAAATCTGCACGCAACACCGTGTGAGATTTCATTTTACTGCCCTTCGTCCAACTCAATAACTGCGCATCATGACGTACAACTGACCAAAAGGATACAGCCATCGCGAGGGGAGATTGCACTTAAAGCGCCTCAGCTGGTACGTCTGTTGCTGCACATCTCACCCCCGTTTCTCGCTCGCTAAACAACGATGGGCAACTTTTTCAGCCGCAGAAAGAAACGACTGCCACCTAACTCAAAGCCATCTCATACTTCGAACGTGGGTTTCAGGACCTAGCTTTTCGCCTACCAATTGACCGCTCTAGCTGGACAATATTGAAGCGCTGAGCGCCTCTGACCCCGGCCCTGAATGTACTGAGCAGGAGCAAGGAAGCATGACATCTACGTCCCCCTCGTTCTCGCCCTCTCCAGCACATTCGGACGAGAACGGAGAAATAGTTATCACGAGTGCGAATTTTCCCTACACAGTTTGCAAAAATGGCTAACGGAACAGTAGGCATCAAAGCAACAGATGTCGCTTTTGGCCTGAGACGTGTCCCAGTCGGGTTTTACATCGTGGTGCAGCACAGTGGCCTGGAATGGAGGACGGAGAACAAGCGTTCGTCGGTGACTAACGATCTCACCGAATGGCGTGGGCCGTTTGCAATGTAAGGCTTCTCTTCTTCTCCTACTCCCTCTAGTCTCAACACGGTCCATAGTCCGTCCGATCTGTCTGCCACCGTTCGTCTTGAAATCTATGCGTCTTTCGAATTGGAACCCTCGCTGGGTAATGGGGAGCAGCTCCGAGAGCTGACGATTACCGTGGGACAACTACTGGATCACAGTGCAAATGATCTTCGTGAGTATTTCAGGGTTTTAGACAACGTTTCAGACACTCACGCGGTGTCAGCGTTCAGATTCTTCCCATTGGATGGGGATGTTGTATCCCCGTGTTCATCGCTTTCTATTACTGTCAGCCGGCGGAAATGCGAGATCAGGGAACTATCAGCATCGAAGGCCCTCCACTCTCATCGCGTAAGTATGCGACTCATGTTAATATCAGCTCGTTTATCATTATATGTCCATAGTCAAAGGCGGAAAGCCGTAGCCATCTAGAAATTTCGACAGACGAGGGTCACAGTGCTCTCTCGCGCTATCGAAAGCGCGGGGGAAAATGGGATCTCGAGCGTTCTATCGAACAGTTTGAGCATGCGCTGGATACTTGCCCGCTGAACCACCCTTGTCGCGCGGCTGCACAGTCAAACTTAGCAATGGCAAAATTCATCCTCTGTCAAGTCGACCAGACCGACGTTCTCGTTGACGCTGTTCTTGGCTTGTATCACAGTGCCCTCTCTGCCCGTCCCGTCGGCCACGTGGACCGACCTTTAACGTTGATCCAGCTGGCTTTCGTTTATTTCGCACGGTTTGAGAAGCGGAGGAATGAAGCGGACGTCACACAGGCAGAAGCGCTCCTGCATGAGGTGATAGGTCTTGTCCCTTTGGATAGTCACGAGAATCAAGCTGCATCGGGCATGCTGCAGTTGTACCCGGGACGTAAGACAGCACCTGTTGAACCACATTCTCAATCAACAATACCGCGAGATTCTGCCCCAAGCTTCAAAGATGGAGATCCATGGACTTCGAGTGTCCAGTTATTAGAGCGCTATGAACAACTTAGGGATTTGGGCGACCTCCAACAGGCAATCGTACAATTTGAGACGCTCGTCAAGTCGACATCACTCTTGCATCCACGGTACCCAGCAGCGTTGCAACACTTCGGGGTCGCATTATTTTATCGATTCTGCCATCTCGGGGAGCTTAACGACATTGAGCATGCAATTTCGAGCCTTAGGGATTCAGTTGAGGTGACCCCAGACGGTCACCGTGACAAGCCTAGATGGCTGAACAACCTCGGGAATTCATTCCTCACCCGATTCGAGCGCCTCGGGGAGCTTGGCGACCTCGAGCGAGCAATTTCGAGGCTTAGCGATGCAGTTGTGCTAACCCCTGACGGTCACTCCCACAAACTTGTCGTACTGAACAGCCTCGGCAATTCGTTTCTCGCTCGTTTCTCGCGCCTCGGGGATCTCGCTGACCTCGAGCGAGCGATTTCGCGGCAAAAGGATGCAATTGATCTAACGCCTGACGGTCACCCTCACAAACCCGGCCTGCTGAACAGCCTCGGGAACTCCTTGCTCACTCGTTTCCAACACCTCGGAGAACGGGGCGACCTCGAGCGAGCAATTTCGACGCGAGAGGAAGCAGCTGAACTGACCCCTGACGGTCACCCTGACAAACCTGGCCACATGAACAACCTTAGCACTTCCTTTAGAGCTCGTTTCAAGCTCCTCGGGGGGCTGGGTGACCTGGAGCGGGCGATTTCGACGCAAAAACATGCGGTCGAGCTGACCCCTGATGATCACCCGGACAAACCTCCCCGGCTGGGCAATCTTGGGAATTCACTCTTCGCTCGTTTCGAACATGTTGGGGAGATGGGCGACCTCGAGCAAGCAATTTCAATGCAAACGAAGGCAGTTGAGCTGACCCCTGACGGTCACCCTCACAAACCTGTCCTCCTGAACAACCTCGGGAATTCCTTCTCCACTCATTTCGAGCACTTCGGGGGGCTCGATAACCTTGAGCGAGCAATTTCGAGTCTTAGCATCGCAGTTGAGCTGACCCCTGATGGTCACCCTCACAAACCTACCCGGCTGAGCAACCTCGGGAATTCCTTCTTCACTCGCTTCGAGTACCTCGGGGAGCTCGTCGACCTGGAGCGAGCGATTTCGACGCGAAAGGAAGCAGTTGAGGTGACCCCAGACTGTCATCCTGACAAACCTGCCATGGTGAATAACCTTGGAATCTCCTTCCTCACTCGTTTCAAGCGCCTCGGGGAGCTCAACGACCTCGAGCGAGCAATTTCGATGCACAAGTATGTAGTTGAGCAGACCCCTGATGGTCACCCGGACAAACCTCCCCGGCTGAGCGATCTTGGGAATTCATTCCTCACTCGTTTCCAACATGTTGGGGAGATGGGCGACCTCGAGCAAGCAATTTCAATGCAAACGAAGGCAGTTGAGCTGACTCCTGACGGTCACCCTCACAAACCTGTCCTCCTGAACAACCTCGGGAATTCCTTCTCCACTCATTTCGAGCACTTCGGGGGGCTCGGTAACCTTGAACGAGCGATTTCGAGTCTTAGCAATGCAGTTGAGCTGACCCCCGACGGTCACCCTGGCAAACCTGGCCACCTGAACAACCTCGGAATATCATTCAGAACTCGTTTCGAACGCCTTGGGGAGCTTGATGACCTCGAGCGAGCAATTTTTGCGCAAAAGAACGCAGTAGAACTGACCCCTGACCATCATCCTGAAACACCTTTCCGGCTAAACACCCTTGGGAATTCCTTCAGATGTCGTTTCGAGCGCCTCGGTGACCTCGGTGACCTTGAGCAAGCCATTGTGAAATTTAGGGATACAGTTGAGCTGATCCCTGACGGTCACCCTCACAAACCTGCCTTTCTGAATAACCTTGGGAATTCCTTCGCTACTCGTTTCGAGCGCCTCAGGGAGCTCGGCGACCTCAAGCGAGCAATTTCGAGCCTCACAGATGCGGTTGAGCTGACCCCTGACGGCCACCCTCACAAACCTCGCTGGCTGAACAGCCTTGGGAATTCCTTCGCTGCTCGCTTTGAGCACCTCGGGGAGCTAGGCGATCTCGAGCACGCAATCTCGAAGCAAAAGGAAGCAGTTGACTTGACGTCCGACGTTCACCCTGACAGACCTACCCTGCTGAATAACCTTGGGACCTCGTTCAGAACTCGTTTTGGGCGCCTTGGGGAGCTCAGCGACCTCGAGGAGGCAATTTCAAGGTTTAGGGATGGAGTTGAGCTGACCCCTGACGGTCACCCTGACAAACCTGGCTGGCTTAACAACCTTGGGATTTCCTTAATCACTCGTTTCAACCGCCTTGGGGAGCTCGGTGACCTCGAGCAAGCGATTTTGAGGCAAACAGAATCTGTTGAGATCACCCCTGATGATCACCCCGACAAACCTGGCCAGCTGAGCAACCTTGGAATTTCTTTCAGGACTAGTTTCAAGTGCCTCGGGGAGCTCGGTGACCTCGAGCGAGCAATTTCGATGCAAAAGCACGCAATCGAGCTGATCCCTGACGGTCACCCTCACAAACCACCCCTGCTGAACAATCTTGGAAATTCCTTCTCCACTCGCTTCGAGCACCTGGGGGAGCTTGGCGACCTTGAGGGAGCGATGTCGACGCAAAATCATGCAGTTGAACTGACCCCTGATGGCCACCCTGACAAACCTGGCCAGCTGAGAAACCTTGGGAATTCCTTTCTTACTCGTTTTAGGCGCATTGGGGAACTTGCCGACCTTGAGCAAGCAATTTCAAGGCTCAGGAGTGCAGTTGAGTTGACCCCTGAGGGTCATCCAGACAAACCCGCACTGCTAAACAACCTTGGCAGTTCCTTGGTCACTCGCTTCGACCAACTCGGTGAGCTCGGCGATCTCGAGCGAGCGATTTCGTCCTACTCTCTCTCCGCGTCTTCCTCCACGGGCTCTGCTACCGTCAGATTCGATGCGTCGGTGCGATGGATTTCATGCGCTCGTGCTTCAGCCCATCACTCTCTTTTCCGTGCATATTCCACCGCGGTCGGTGTCCTTCCTCAACTCGCGTGGATAGGCCTTTCCCTCCCACACCGCTTCAGCGAACTCATGCAAGGTACTGATGTTGTTCGAGAGGCAGCGGCAGCGGCTCTGGATGCAGGACTCCCTGAGACTGCTGTAGAGTGGCTCGAGCAAGGGCGGTCGATTGTTTGGGGGGAACTTTATCAGCTTCGTAGCTCCTACGACGAATTGTCGGCAGTCCATCCAAGCCATGCACATCGACTGCGGGAACTCTCAGCCCAACTAGATCAGGCTGGCGCTACTCGCGAACAGTCCTCATCACTAAACATGACCAAAGGTGCAAAAAACGGCTCGGAAGAGTCTTCTGAACAAGTGGCCAACCGACACCGCGCGTTAGCAATCCAACGGGATAAACTTCTACAGGAGATCCGAGAGTTACCTGGCTTCGAACGATTCCTCCTCCAGAAAGAGTACAATTTGCTCTGCGCTTCAGCCCACTCCGGACCAATAGTGATCCTCAACGCTGCCGACAGCCGCTGCGATGCCCTGATTGTCCTCGCCGATGTGGAGAACGTTATTCATGTCCCACTTCCTAATTTCAACCTCGAGCGATGCGAAGCTGTTCAGGCTGCAATGAGGAGTTTGGTTCGTGACGCTCACACCATACCCCTTGGCGAAAGGGTGGGTCAAGGCATACCGCAAGGTCTTGCCAGCCAGTGGGAGTCTATCTTATCCTCTTTGTGGCAATGTGTCGTCAAACAGGTTCTGGATTCCCTGGCTTTCGTTGTACGTACCATTGTTACTCGATCATGGAACTGAGTCATTTATCTATGCCCTCCGAACAGGTTCCGGGGAAACAGTTACGCATTTTTTGGTGTCCAACTGGGCCGTTCACGTTTCTTCCAATCCACGCGGCCGGTTTCTATCACACGGAGTATTCACAACATGGACATAAAGTGTTTGATTTCGTCGTCTCTTCATACGTCCCCACCCTCAGCATTCTTGCACCATCTGCCGATGCCCATGTCATATCGAGCAACGGTCTCGGCTTCCTTACTGTCCGCCAACCATTGTCTGATGGCCAATCTCGCCTTCCAGGCGTAGACGCCGAGTTGAAATGCATCCAGGAGTTAATCAGCAATTCTCCCCTAGCAAAAACTACCCTCCTGGAGTCGTCTAGCGGAACGGTCGAGGAAGTACTTGATCTAATGAGAGAAGCAGATTGGGTTCATTTCGCATGCCACGGTGTCCAAGACGCCGCGAATCCAACTGAGAGTGGACTCTGTCTCGCCGATGGACGCCGCTTGAAACTGTCCAATATCATCACGTTGTCACGTCCGCGTGGTGGGCTTGCCTTTCTCTCTGCATGCCAGACAGCTACGGGCGATAGGCAGCTCTCCGACGAAGCCATTCATATGGCTGCGGGCATGCTGTTTGCGGGATACGGAGGTGTCATTGGTACGATGTGGTCGATCAGCGACAGGCTCGCGCCTGAGGTAGCAAAGAGTGTATACGAGCAGCTCTTTGAGAAGGACACGAAGCCGGACTATCGGGAGGCCGCACGGGCTCTGCAGTATGCTGTTCAATGTCTGCGGGAGGGCGGCGCATCTTTCTTCGACTGGCTTCCGTTCATCCACGTAGGTCTTTGATTGTTCGCTGTGGTGTATACATATATCGTTACTGTATCTTCATCGTATGTCTACACGGGCGCCGGGATTGGTACAATATTATGACTTGCTGCGCACACCTCGGGCCACTTCAGCACGATTGTGGAGACTCCCACGCGCTCCTTCATATTCATCGATGCATCTCTGACAAGTTCCAGACGACCCATACCGACCACCCGGCTCAAGCAGTCTTGCCACAGTCCTCCAGGTTCGCTACGGGGCCTCAGACTCTCCATATGGTAAAGCTACCATCATTAGCTCACAGCACCCATCTCGCACTGTAACAGTGCTCTCAAAACGCGATCTACAGTGTCAAGGAAGAACTAACCCACAAATGCTTTGATGACTCGCATTGCGCGCCAGAGTCCATGCAAGGACGCGCGAGTTGTGTAGCAGCGTCTTTCTTACAATCCCTGCTGCCAAGTCTGAAAGCTGTTATGGCGGAAATTTTTACCAGGTCCGTTGTCCTCCTATTCAATCCCTTGTACTGACTCGTCGGGGCTCGGATACAGGTGCTCTTTCCCTCTCTCCAACTTTATGCGTTCCCGTATGCCTTGAAGACGAAATCAAGCGTTTTGCACTGGCCTTCATCATAGCAAATACCGCGAAGGCGACATCAGTAAGTGCTCTCTTCCCTTTCTCTCATGCATACTCATTTTCGCGCAATCTGGGTCAATGACTTATGCTCCTTTATCCCAAGGTCACCATGGCCCTCATCGGCTTCATTCTTGTCGTTGCTTTCCCTCGTCCGAGATCCTTCGGCATCTCTCCTACGCAAGTCGCTCCTGCATGACCTCCTCGCAGCCAATCTCGTCGGCTTTCAAACTGCGAGCTACGATCCGTCACCTTGGGCGGACCATCAGTCGCATCTAGCCTGTAGAGTGCCGAGAGGGGTGGCATAGACCATTCATTGGGAGCGAGATGCGCGTGCATACGACGAGGTGACCCTAGTGTTGGAGCCTGTTTGTGGAGGGTGACGACAGCGTATCTCACTGTCGATATGCAAGGTTGGACAAGGCTCGATAAGAAATATCCGAATTAGACATGTTCACACTCGGGCCTTACACCTATGGGCCGTACTCTGGTCAACGACTCAGTCTTGGCAACGTTCGTCATCCTTCGCGCAGGTTCTAATAATATTCTCTATCATCTCCCTAACGACGCAGGTCTCTTCCCCAAGCCATGTGGGATGAAACACAAATTCATGATGTATGCCGGTCGAACGAATAGTGGAAAGCCCCGCGCGCAGGCACCATGGCATCAAGCTCCCAGAGGGCGGCAAGGTGAAGGTGAGAGAAATGGCGGCTGGGAAGATGTCCGTAGAGAGAACAGTATCCATCATGATAGAACCTGTTCGAAAAAGCGGAAGACTCTGCATTTCCGCTGTTACAACGAGGCAAATTTCTTTGGAGGCATGCACTACCTTGATCTACGCGTGCTCAACGCCTTATAATCCCCAACCGCGGAAGTCGAGCAGCGCTTCAATCCCTCCTTCATCTTTTAACATATCCTGTCTCCCGCTCTGAACAATCGTGACTAGCGTTGAAGAGCCGTGACTGCAGTGGTTGCTGAGTATCCCCGGGGCCCTGACGATGAGAGTCAAGTCTTTCACCTCATTTTCCAACTGATCCATCTAACAATACACCGTATAGGCTCCCGCCGTCTCTGATCGCCACGCCAAGCATGAGAGACAGGATCGAAGCCTGGGGACGCTGTTGAACTCACACTGGATCTGATAAACACGATTTATGTCTGAACAATCCCGGCACCCCCTTCGTCACTCATTTTGTGCGCCTCGGGAAGTCTAGCGCCTTCGAATACGTTCGAGGCACAGCGTTGCAACTCACCTTTCTCTTTGATATTTTCGCCTCCTCCTTCACTCGTCGTAACTTCTGTCCGTTCATGCAGGCCAGTTCCGGTGGTGAATGATGTGCACATCTTAGCGCGATATTATACTTTTCGTACGAGCGTTGTATAATCCCGCTCACTCTTTATTGCGATCGTGCCGTGCTGTTGTCTTAAGCATTTTTGCTGCCGGAAACTCGGAGATCACGCTCAGTGAGTATAAGGAACAGAGCATCATGCTTTCAAACCTTGTAGCTGGTCTTGGGTGGTTTTCCGGATAACGGTCAGATTATTCATGCAATCAACAACGTTACATGTAAGATCAGCTGTCGCAGTCTCGGTTGACGACGTTGAAGAACTCTAAGTAATCTCACTCACCATCTGGTGCGTTGATCAGGCAGCTTCCAGGAGACGTGCCAAAGTGGGCATGATGGCTTACCTCGTTCCCGTTTACCCATTGTCTGGCTATCTCGAGCATCCTCGGCCGAGGCTGGGCATAGGACTGACCATATGCATGTCGTCTGGTTCGTTTACCTTGCTTCGTTTGGGGGTACTACCAATAGCGGTGGGAGGCCTCGTTCTCTCTCTGCGTGTGGTTCGTCTCAGTGAGCAGATCTCATAACCCTGCAGACGATATGTTGAGGCGGAGGTTGAGAGGGAACGGAGAAGAAGCCGGATGCAGTTATATAACCCAATCCACAATGTTGGCACATTCAAAAAGACAGCAAGCCTAGCGTGTTTCGACACAAGGAGTTGGATCACGCCCGGTATTATAGGAACAAATCTTTCAAAATCTTCGGCGAAGGACCGGATTCGTGGTTATCGGTAGAGCTTACTGACACTGCAGTGTGTCTCAACACAACTTACCTCTAAGAATGGCGGGGGACGTTGCAACATAGGTCTTCCTGATGATCTGATAGCACTGATAAGGGAGAAAGTAAACTCCGCTTAAAATTGCCGTTTCACTCATCGATTCCATCTACCGCCATCAAGTGGGTCCGTCAGTACGCTTTGCTTTTCATAAAATGTCTCGTCTTATCCCGAGTAATTGACCTATACACCCAGCCATGTGCATTTGTTTATGGGTCGGCGATGCTCTTCTAGAATACCGCAGTCATCCCCCCTCCAGACTTGACGCGGACGCCCAGGCTCCGTGACGGACGACTGACGCACCGTCCCCATCACAGTACAATAACGCAGAGCTCGAGCTGCAACCATCCAGGTTGTCTTTCGCTTCAGATTTCACCAGCATAGGCAAATTCGGTATTCAGGCTTGTCAATGGACGTGCAATGCGTTCGAAACGATGTGGCCAGCTTAAAGGAGGGGAGGTTTGCGTGTCCTTGAGGCAGTGGCTTGTCTTGAAGGGGGACACACGGCAGGGGTGTGTTCGAGATCGGCTCCTCATACTCAACTCTCACTTGCTTGCTGCACAGTCTTCCAGAATGCAGAGCTCGATCGTGTTACCGTATTCGCTGCCTCGGCCGCTTCGTCGCTCACCGCCTTCTCGCGCGCTTCGACCGCCTCGCCACTCACGTTACTGTCGAATGATGCTCCTCCTACCCTGTTACTCAATGCTGGTACAGGCCTCGGCAAGATACATTCTCCCCTCGATGCCCGCAGGTGTTCGGGTCCAGGAACGCCCGGAGAGCTCTTGTTATGATCACTGTACCGTGTAATTTATTCCTTACCGTATTGTATGTCATTTGCTGCACGCAGGGCTGGGGAACCCAAAAACTACCTACGCTATTGGCCAAATCAGAATACCGCCATCCCTTCGTTGGATCCAGGTCTGCACACTCCCTTCCATGGCTAAATCACATAACGGCAGCCCAGGCGCAAATTTCCGAACTGCCTTGTTATGTACGCAATACCACTCTGCCCGTCTTTGCATGAACGGTTTTCATCCCTGCGCCCAGGCGAGTCCGCTCGACCTGTCCAACGCGTGTATTCGCGCCTCCTGGGCCGCCCTCGCACCCGCTGTCTTTGTCTCCGCCCTTTGTCTCTTCTCCATCCCGCTCCCACTCCCTGCAGTCGCGAGGAGGCTCGGGTCCACACTCACATCCCCGCTGAGCCAGTTTCTCACTCTCCGCGAGGCAGAGGCGCTGGATGCTGGTGAACCTATCCCGGATGACACGAACTATGCCCCCGCCACCCATACGGCAGTACTCGCGTTCGTTGCATTCGTACAAGTGATGAGTTGGCTCCCTGCCGGCGCATACATCCTCATCACTCACGATCTGGACACCTGGAAGGGTGTATGCGCTGTCGTGATTGGCTTTACCTGGGTCTATGGTGTCGCCAAACCCATATTTTGGCCTAAGCCGACTGCACCCTTGGATCTTTTCTGGTTGTATTCTGCTCATCTCGTCTTTGGCGTTGTCTTACTGGGTGGTATCATCTATGATCATGAAGTTTTCCATATGCCTCTGGAACCCCGTATCGAGCTTGCTTGCCTGATATTCAACGTCGTCGCTATCCTCGTCGAGCTGGCACTCATCTCAACGATGCCCATGGGACTGCCAAGCAGTCGGATCAACAAGGAGGACATCGTGAGTCTGTCATGGCCACCTACTTACGCGCTGTTGACATGCATATATGCGTATAGTCCGTTAAATATTCCCCAGAAGACTATGTCACCATCGTCCAGTGGACCACCTTTAGCTGGGTTTACCCGCTTATCAAACGCGGTACCAGTACGACCATGAATGAGGAAGACGTTTGGAATCTCAGCCCAACGTCACAGTCTCGGCCCGTCTTCAGCAAATTCTCTACCATAAAGTAAGTACTTTACGTCTTGGTCCCAAGAATACCCTTTGATGCCATCCCAGGGGGGCATCGCTTCTCCGTCGCATATTTTGGGCAAACTCTCTGGACTTCATGTGAGCATCTTGTGTTCATACTTATCCCTTTATCTTTTCTGTCGCTGATAATTTCTCAGCGTCGAATTTTGCTTGACGTTTGTCAGTGTCCTGTTCAACTATGCCTCTCCATTCTTCCTTAGGCGAGTGTATTTTGTGCCAAATGTGTTATCGACTAAGAGTCTCTTCAGGCTCATCCTCGGTTCCATCGGGCCAAGCGCTACCGAAGAACAGCGTGCACAGGCATACATATATGCGCTCTTGGCATTCCTTTGTACGATACTCAAAGTATGTTCGTTCCTGTCTTTCGTGTCTGAAGCATGTAGCGAGCTCAAACATTTTCAGGCCCAAGCCGATGTTCAACATCTTTGGTATGGTAGACGTGCTGCCACGCGCACACGGACAGAGCTCATGGCCGCCATCTACGACAAGGCGCTCAAGCGCAAAGACTATTCAGGTGTTGTCGACAAGGGAAGACTGAAGCACGACGCAGGCAGGAAAGCCGGTGTTGCATCTTCTGAGAAACTATCAAGGGATGAACCAAAGGCTGCTGCCGATACTGGCAAAATAGTCAATTTAATGGCCGTTGATGCCAATAGGATCGCAACGATGGTTTCGGGATTGTATTTTGTCTACGGAGGTGGGTCTGATGCCAATCTATGTGACGGGCGGCATTGACTCGGCACCCATGATTCAGGTCCTTTCGAGATCATCATCGCTACGGTATTCTTATACAAGTAGGTTTTTGTATGTGTCTTGCAGGTTATTGGCTCATCTCGTGCATAGCCTTCTTGGCATTTCTGCCTTTGCAGGATTCATTGTCGTGCTTTTCGGATGGCCACTGAATAGCTACGTGACCAGGCGCAGGATGCGGATCCAAAAAAGCGTCTCCGTCTCGCGTGATAAACGTATGGCAGTTCTGAATGAACTCATCAGCGCCGTGAAATTCATCAAATTCTTTGCCTGGGAGGAACGATGGATTGATCGGGTCATGGCTGCGAGAGGTGTCGAGATGAATTGGATGATCAAGGGTGGGTCACGTCTTCGTTCAGATCCATAACCCATGATTGAGACAACCTGTCAATGCTCGGACATTGTTCTAATCACCCAGCCCGTCTCAACTCGGTCCTGTCCAGCATCATCTGGAGATTGGCCCCTACTATTGTCTCTCTCGCTTCCCTTTTTGCGTATGTACATCAGGGAAACCAGCTGACTGTTCCGGTCGCATTCACTTCCATCACACTGTTCAACATGATTCGGTATGATGAGGTTTAGCCCTACATAATCGCCACGTGCTTATCAATATTTTAACAGCCTGCCATTGAACACCGTTCCTACTTGGACTGTCCAACTTCTTCAGGTGAGTCCCGCATCCATGTACATGCTGGTGGCTAGTAATTCACTTGATTCTCTGTGATTAGACCTGTGTTGCCCTGAAGCGCATTGAGAGATATCTCGGAGAGGAAGAAGTAACAGAAAAAGTGTCGTCTATTAAGCGTGCTCTTGTTCCTGCGGATTCGCTCGCCGCAGATGACGGTCTTGCAATACTTGATGGCACGTTCAAGTGGAATGAGGTGCCGGAGCAGATCAAGGATGAGGGAAAGAGAAAGAAAAACGGGAATACCAAGAATG
>JBBPLB010000220.1:0-15760 GCA_038089595.1 Bothia castanella
GTCAACCCCTTTATACCTATCAAAGCTAGAAGAAGGCCAACCCTGGTCTAGAAGATAATAATCTGTGACCAGGAAGAACACCCAGGGATCTGTTTTACTAAGTTGTAACTCATTTGATACTCACTATTGATTGATCTGGTGAAAGTTTGTTGTCAACTACTAGTTTATAGTAAGCAATGGGCCTGGAGGAAAGGATTGAGGAATCCCTAGCTTTCTATTCATCTTTTCCTAGAGAAATGACAATGCATCATCGGGGTCACCATCCATAGACCAGAGCAGTCACCACCCTCATCCACTCCCCACCGACTTTCTTGGTGTTTTGAATGTGGGAGTACTGACTATTGGAAGCGTGATTGCCTCCAGTATATTTGCCCTCATTGTTCCACTGCTGCTCCAGGTCATTGGCAGCACGAATGCATCCATACCCCTTGTACTTGCTCACGCACCCCTACCCACTCTACCTATGGCTGCTCTTCTTGGGATGATGGACTACTCAAGGATGAGTTCTTTGTTGATGATGAAGCTGAAGGAAACATGACTGGATCCCCTTATGGAGGGTATAGAGATTTATAAGTCAAGTGAGGTTCACTTGAAGCTATTACTGGAGTAATGTTACAATCTTTTTCTTTCGTTCTTCTAGCCCCTCTTTTCTTCACTGCTATAAACAGACTGAACTATTCCCATGGGCGCACACTTATAATAGCATGCGCTATTTCAAACTGTGACCAACTCCTCGGACCCCTCACTATCTAATCAATACCTTTCCATAGTCTTACCTTATTTTCTCAGCAGTAGTATTCCTTATCTTTCACCTTATACTTTTCTATCACTGTTGCCACCTTCTTCTTGGACCCTATCTCCTCATATCATCCCTATTCTTTGATGATACTTGTAGTTCCCACTCCCACATAGCCACATTCATGGACTATAAGTAGGCCGACTTTCTTCATGTAAACTCTAAGCTAGTTCTATGCAATACCAGCTAGATTCTAGTGTCACTCTGATCCTTAAGTGGGAACCCTGCCCCACTAAGTTTCCCTCCTTCATCACCATCTCTAACGACTGGGAATAGTGCCCTGGTGTTGTGATCATTGGAGTAACCAGTACTTAGTTGGTTGACCTACTGTTGAGTGGTCACTATAAGCTAGAGTCTATGCTTCAGCATAACAGGTGCAACCAAACTCACTCTGCTCATGGTCAAGCAAGACAAGCGCAAACCTGTCATCACCCAGATGATATCTATCATAAAGGGCAAGCTCAACCAGACAAAACCCTTTAACACAGCCTTCTTTGTCTGTCTCACCATCATCTTCTACATGGCTGCATGGGTAGTGTTATGATCTTTTTCTTTCTTTCTTCTGACTCCTCTTTCCTTCATTACTATAAACAGACTGAGCTATTCCCATGGGTGCACACTTATAATAGCATGCACTATTTTAGACTTTGATCGTCTCCTCAGACCCCTTACTACCTAATCAATATCTTTCCATAGCCTTATCATATTTTCCCAATAGTAGCATCTCTTATCTTTTACCTTATACTTTTCTCTCATCATTTCTATCTTCTTTATAGACCTTATCTCCTTGCATCATCCCTATTCTCTGATGATGCTCATAGTTCCCATTCCCACATAGTCACTCTCATAGACTATAAGTAGGTCAACTTCTCTCCTGTAAACCCCAAGCTAGTTCTATACAATACTAGCTAGATACTAGTCTCCCTTTGATCCTTAAGTGAGAATCCTGCCCCACTAAGTCCACCTCCTCTGTCACTGTTTCTAACAATTGGGAATAGTGCCCTAGCATTGTGACTCATAGGAGTAATTAGTCAGAAGTACTCAGTCAGCTGACCTACTGTTGAGTGGTCGCTATAAGCTAGAATCTATGCTTCAGCGTAACAAAAGAACTAGCTTTCTTATTGTTTCTTCTATTGTGAAGTAAAGTCATCCATCATTTCAGAAAGAAGAAATCCCAGAAGGATTACAGGATCCTCCTTCTCTGCCAACCTGACATTAACCCCTCGACATCACCCATTGAGAGCACTATTGATTTCCTCAGAAGAAGAGGGAGAAGAATCTTGTTACAGAGAAGAACCAGTCTCAGAAGGATTTACCAGAAGAACTATCCAAGGTCTCCAGAACTAGATCACTGGTTATGAACTAGTTCCTACAGCTGAGTCATTGCTTGAAACAGCAACAAAACCCATACCCATTGACCCCCCAGAACCAGAACCAGAACCACCTACACCTTCTCATCATTCCCATAGCCCTTTTTTTCCAACAGACTCAGAAGAAGAATCAGAACTAGAATCAGAAGATATGACCAAAAAACTCATCGAACTAAGGGTAGGTCTCCTAGAAGACTTCTCTGGAAATCCAGAAGACACCTCTAGATAGATCCTCTCTATGGGAGCATACTTCCTTATGAATGGGAACCTTTACTCTAAGTTTGCACAGATCCTCACTGCTTTAAACAAGATGAGCAAAGGACAAGGAAAAGACTTCTCTGAAGGATGGTACCTTAAAATTGCGGAGATGAGTCACTTAGGAAAAGAAAAGGCAGCCAAAGAACTCACTTGGGAAAAGTTCAAAAAATCTTTCAAGATGCATTTACCCCTTATGATCCCAGTGCAAAAGCATGAGCTGATCTCTCCACCTTGAAACAAAGAAAAACACAGCATGACAATAGATTTGAAAAATTCATCTCTCAATTCCAACTTCTTGCCACTTGCTCTTAGATCAAGGACAATAGAGCCCTTATTGAATGGCTTATCAATGGGGTGGACAGACATATTGTTGTTAAAGTCCTATCTTGCAAAAAGGAACCTACTACCCTGAAAGATTAGATTGAAAAGTCCAACCTCTTCCACAATCACATCAAATGAGTTGACGCTCTCTTCCAAGGAAAAAAGTATTTCCCCAGTCACTCCTTCCATTCCAAATCCATCTGAGACCCCAATGCCATGGATGTGGATTGAATTCACCTTTCTCCCACAGATAGAGCAGAATACATGAAAAAAGGGAAGTGTTTTATATGTGGAAAACCAGGACACATGGCCAGAGACCACAAGAAGGAAGAATTGACCTCCTCTCCACTATCTAGACCTCTCAGAAACCCACAAAGAGTCAGGGTTATTCCTACTGAATCAAAACCTTCAGAACCCGAGAACCTAATGAAGGAATACTTGAATGTTCTCACCCAGTGAAACGTTCTGAAGGAAGACATTCTCAAGGTTCTCCAAACATGTTTCACTGAAGAAGAAGAGGATGAGGATCAAATGGTAGCAGTTGTCTCTGTTGAGGATTTTTGAAGAGGGAAGAAGACTTGATGTCATCTTTCCTCCAATTTCTTACTCCTGTATTTATGACAAACTCTCGTGTGCAATCTATTCACATCCCTGTCCTCATTTCTATTTGAGCAAAAGTTGTCAAAACAAAGGCCCTGATTGATAGTGGAGTAACTGGGTGTTTTATCAATCAAACCCTTGTTCAAAACCACTAAATCTCCACCAAACCACTCAAAAAGCCTATGAATGCACAAAATGCTGACAGAACTAGTAACCAAGTAGAAAAAATATCCTCTTTTGTTCCAATCACCATTACTATAAGAGGACGAACTGAGAAACTAAAAGCATATGTCATCTCTCTAGGAAAAGAGGATCTCATCCTTGGGCTCTCTTGACTCAGAACAGTCAACCCCTCTATAGACTGAGCAACTGGTCAGATATCTCTACAAAAAAAACCTCCCCTCACTCCAGATCAAAGTCCTCAAAGATACCTATTGAGGTCTTTTAAACTCAACCCAGATCTCTGGACTGAACTAAACTTCACCAAATACCTTCGATCTCTAACTATAAAAAAAATCACAGTCTCAACCAAAGTAGCCCAGAAATCAGAAAGAGAGAAGATTAAACTCCCAAGAGAATTCTCTGACTTCTCTGATGTCTTTTCCAAAGAAGAATCTAAAGAGTTTCCACCACACAGAGCCTTTGATCATACCATTGAGCTAAAAGCAGATTTTATTCTGAAGGTTGAAAAGACTTGCCCCTTGAATCCTAAAGAAACAGAAGCCTGCAGAACCTTTATTGATGAACACCTTTGGACTGGCAAAATAGTTCCATCCAAATCTCCCCAAGCAGCCCCCTTCTTTTTCATACCAAAAAAAAATAGATCCCTTTACCCATGTCAAAATTATCAATATGTTAATGAAGCAACTATTAAGAATGCTTATCCCCTTCCTCTGATTTCCAACCTCATTGACAAACTAAAGAAAGCCAAGTACTTCACCAAGTTTGACATTCGATGGGGATACAATAACATCTGCATCAAACCAGAAGACCAGTGGAAGGCTGCTTTTATTACCTCTTTCAGACTATATGAGCCAACTGTCATGTTCTTTGGATAGTGTAATTCCCCCTCCACATTCCAGGCATATATGAATGATGTCTTCAAGGACCTCATCACTGAAAGATGGCTCATTATTTATATGGATGATGTCTTGATTTATTCTGAAGACTATAAAGAGTACCAGGAATGCACCAAAAGAGTATTGCAGTGGTTTAGAGAAGAGAAGTTGCACCTTAAACTCTCTAAATGCCTATTCAACACATCTGAAGTTGAGTATTTAGGAATGATCATCAGACCTGGCAAAATTGCTATGGACCCTGTCAAACTAAAAGCAATCACAGAGTGGAACCCCCCCTCCTCAGTTAAGGGGGTTTGCTCATTTCTAGGCTTCTGTAACTTCTACTGAAGATTTATTCCCTCCTTCTCTGATCTTGCTTGACCACTACTTGATCTCATCAAGAAAACTTCAATGTGGAACTGGTTGTCACCTCACCAAAATTCTTTTGAGATTCTTTGAAACTCTTTCCTCTCTGCACCAGTGCCACAAATGCCTGACACTTCAAAGCCATTCTTTGTAATGACAGATACCTCTCTTCTTACCTCAGGAGGAGTTCTAATGCAAAAGGATACTGCAGGGGCCCTTTACCCCTATGCATACCTCTCTTAGACCTTTGGATCAGTAGAATGAAACTATGACATTTATAATAGAGAACTCCTTACTGTCATCTGAGCATTACATGCCTAGTGACAATACCTCTCTGGAATAGGACATCCAGTGACTATACTCACTGATCACAAGAACCTAACCTATTTCTGAGAACCCAGGAAGTTGTCTAGACATCAGACCAGATGGCTCCTCTTTCTACAAGACTTCAACCTGCAGTTCAAACACCTCTCTGGATCCCAAATGGGACCAGCTGATACTCTAAGTCGAATCTCAGATGTCAACACCAGTAATGATAATATTTCAACTCTTCTGCCAGACTAACTTTTCATCAATTTGATCAATGCTGCATTGACAGGCAAAATTACATCATTGACACCCAATGACCCACTTGTAAAAAGAGCACTAGATGCTCTTGCTTCTGATTCCTCCCTTTTTCCCAGAGACTGCAAGGAGGACTGGACATATATTGACAGCTGTCTGTACTTCAAAGGATGCCTATATGTACCAGAACCTGCTTGAAAGGACCTGATTTCACATGCTCATGATTCCTCTTCTGTTGGGTATGGGGGACACTTTAGAACTATCAATTGACTTCAGCAGGACTACTGGTGGTCCAGACTAACAACACAGGTCAAGAACTACATTAAAGGATGTGCTACCTGCCAGGCTAACAAGCCCAATATACATCCAGTCCTGCTCCCCCTCCATCTGATCCTATTGTAGTGCACTCACCCTTTCCAACAGGTCTTTGTTGACTTAGTCACCAACTTGCCTCTCTCCAAGGGTTTTGACTCCCTTATGGTCATGGTCAACCATGGCCTTACTAAGGGGGTAATTCTCCTCCCTTGTTAAAAAACCATTGATACAAAAGGAGTCACCCAACTTTTCCACAATCATGTATTCAAATGCTTTAGACTACATGATAAGTGTATCTCTGACAGAGGACCTCAGTTCACCTCTGTATTTGCCAGAGAACTAGGACGACTCCTTAACTACAAGATTGCCCTTTCCACACCCTATCACCCCTAGACTGATGGAGAAACTGAACAGGTAAATCAGGAAGTTGAAACCTTCTTAAGAATATTCTGTGATGGAAACCCAAATAAATGGTCTGAACTACTTCCTATCACCAAGTTCTGCCATAACTCTGCAGTACACTCTACTACCCAACAAACTCCATTTGCTCTCATAATAGACTACCAACTCTGTCTCTACCTGAAAATTGGCAAAACCTTTGTTCCTGTATTACAGTCTTGACTCTCCTCCCTAGAACATTCCAGAAGAGAAGTCTTAAAAGCACATGAAAAAGCTAGAAGCCTCATGAGAGAATGAATCACCTCCAAGTTCAAACCATGGAAAGTCAGAGATAAGGTATGGATGGAGGGCCAAAATCTTGCCCTTCACCTCCCTTCATGAAAACTATCACCTAAACGACATGGACCGTTTAAAGTCACACAGGTCTTATCTCCCATCACTTACTAACTAAAGATCTCTTCCACTTGGACAATTTGGGATATATTCCATGTGTTATGCTAAAGTGTAGACTCTAGCTATAGCGACCACTCAACAGTAGGTCGACTGACTGTTATGCTAAAGCGTAGACTCTAGCTATAGCAACCACTCAACAGTAGGTTGACTGACTGAGTATGTTGGATTGGCTGCTCCTAAGAAGTCACAATGCTGGGGCACTATTCCCAGTCATTTAAGACAGTGACGAAGGAGGGAGACTTAGTGGGGCAGGGTTCCTACTTAAGGATCAGAGTGAGACTAGAATCTAGCTGATATTGCGTAGAACTAGCTTGGAGTTTACATGAAAAGAGTCGGCCTACTTATAGTCCATGAAGGTGGCTATGTGGGAATGAGAACTACGAATATCATCAAAGAAGAGGGATGATACAAGGAGATAAGGTCCAAATAGAAGATAGCAACGGTGAGAGAAAAGTATAAGGTGAAAGATAAGGAATGCTACCGATGGGAAAATATGATAAGACTATGGAAAGGTAGTGAATAGGTAGCAAGGGGTCCGAGGAGTTGATTAAAGTTTGAAATAGCACACGCTATCGTAAGTGTGCACCCATGGGAATAGCTCAGTCTGTTTGTAATAGTAAAGAAAAGGGGGGCTAGACGAAGGAAAAGAAAAAGATTGTAACATTACTCCAGTGTTAACTTCAAGTGAACCTCACTTGACTTACAACTCTCTATACCCTCCATAAGGGGATCCAGTCATGTTTCCTTCAGCTTTGTCATCAACAAAGAATTCATCCTTGAGTAGTCCATCATCTCAAGAAGGGCAACCGTAGGTAGAGTGGACAGGGGTGCATGAACAAGTGCAAGGGGTGTGAATGCATTCATGCTGCCAATGACCTGGAGTGGTGGTGGAACAGTAAGGGCAAATGTATTGGGGGCAATCTCACTTCCAATGGTTGATGCTTCCACATTCAAAACACCGAGAAGATCGGTGGGAGGCAGATGGTGGTGGTTGCTCTGGTCTATGGATAGTGACTCCGATGATGTGCTGGAAGACTATTCCTTCTGGGACCTGCATGAAATATGCCTCTTGTTCATCTGAGGGGGTGGATGTGCTGGACAGAGTTGGAGTTGGGGTGGATGGGGGAGGAGTGGTGACTTCTGCAGGTATGTCGTCTTTCTTCTGTCGATTCTTCCCCATTGCCGATGAGGGTAGACCATAAGATCCTACTATAGTGGTCTTCTGGCAAGAAGATTGCTTCAGGGTTTGGGAGAAGGGTGCCGACATTATAGTGGTAGGTGAGTTCGAAGTAGTGGATGGAGGTGAGGTTGAGGAGTGCCTGGGGGGAATAGAAAGAGGCTGGGGAACTACCAGGGGAGAAGGCTCCCTGGGGGGTGGTTCAACATGGTGGGGGGTATCATGAAAATAATAGCTCTGATTGTCCATAGAAAGGGAAAGTAGGATGGGACAGAGTACATGTCCAATGGTTGCGAATGGTAAAAGATCAATGATGTCCAGCATCCCTAGATGTTTGAGGAGGTCAAGGACAGAGGTTCGGTGATGTACCAACACATGGCCCATGGTTACGAATTGGGAGTCCCTAGTATGGGAGGGCTCAATCCTGGAATGAAGAATGTGAATGGATGCATAGGAATAGTAAGCTCGGGTTGTAAGGATGAGGGGGGTGTTTCTGGTGAACTCATTGGTACATTCTATCCCTAGGGAGATGACTGGGTCATCCAGCAAGGAGGTGATAAGCATGCGTCTGGCATACTGAGGGAGTTGAGTGGTAGTAATGGGGATGACTGGGGAGTTGTTGATGAAATGGTTGGAGGTAGGTTCAGCGGAGGACTGCATGGTTTAGGGAAGACTTTTTGCGATGAGGGTGAGAGTTTTTGGTGGGGGTGAGGGAGGCAAAAACCTCTGAGAACTTCTCCTTATATTTGGCAAGTATTTCAGGGGCATCCTCAGCAATGTTTGCTTCTGGTTCCCATGTTGAATCCGCCCTGGAGTAACCTTCCCACCAGACAAGGAATTTCTGCTTAGTTTCAGGACCTTTGTGTGCGAGAAGGGAGTGAATTTCATATTGTTCCTGTCCCTTGATAGTGATTGAGAGAGGTAAGGAGTGGTTAGAGCCATGTTCGGCAGTTTCAGTGTAGGTAGAGAGGTTGGATGCATGGAATATATCCTGAATTGTCCAAGTGGAAGGGATTTTTAGTTGGTAGGTGATAGGAGATAAGACCTGTGTGATTTCAAAGGGTCCGTATTGCTTTGGTGACAGTTTACGCAATGGGAGAGGGAGGGCGAGATTTCGGCCTTCTACCCATACCTTATCTCCAACTTTCCATGGCTTGAATCTTGAGGTGATTCATTCCCTCATGAGTCTTCTTGCTTTTTCGTATGCCTCTAGGGCTTCTCCTCTGGAGTGTTCCAGAGAGGAGAGTTGGGATTGTAGTGTGGGAACAAATGTTTTTCCAATTTTTGGGTAGGGATGGGGTTGGTAGCCCATCATGAGAGTGAACAGAGTTTATTGGGTGGTAGAATGTACTGCGGAGTTATGACAGAATTTGGCAATAGAGAGTAATTCAGACCATTTATTCGGGTTTCCATCACAGAATATTGTTAGGAAGGTTTCAACTTCTTGATTTACCTGTTCCATTTCTCCATCAGTTTGGGGGTGATAAGGTGTGGAAAGGGCAACTTCATAGTTAAGGAGTCATCCAAGTTCTCTGGCAAATACTGAGGCAAACTGGGGTCCTCTGTCGGAGATACATTTGTCATGTAGTCCAAAACATTTGAACACATGATCATGAAAAAGTTGAGCAACTCCTTTTGCATCAATGGTTTTTAGACAAGGGAGGAGAATTACCCCCTTTGTAAGGCCATGGTTGACCATGACCATGAGAGAGTCAAAACCCTTGGAAGGAGGTAAGTCAGTGACCAAGTCAACCAAGACTTGTTGGAAAGGACAAGTGCATTGTGATGGGATCGGGTGAAGGGGTGGTAGGACTGGATGAGTATTGGACTTGTTGGCCTGGCAAGTAGCACAACCTTTAATGTAATTTTTGACCTGAGTGGTCAGTCCGGGCCACTAGTAATCCTGTTGGAGTTGATTGATGGTTCTAAAATGTCCCCCATGTCCAGTAGAAGGGGAATCATGAGCATGTGAAATTAGGTCCTTTCGAGCAGGTTCTGGCACATATAGGTGTCCTTTGAAGTAGAGACAGCCATCAAGGTATGCCCAGTCCTCTTTGCGAGCTCTGGGAAAAAGGGAGGAGTTGAAAGCAAGGGCATCCAGTGCCTTCTTTACAAGGGGGTCGTCAAGGGTTGATGATGCAATTTTGTCTGCTAATGCAGCATCGATCAGATTGATGAAGAGTTGGTCAGGTAGGAGGGTTGAGATGTTATTGTTACTGGTGTTGACATCTGAGATCCGACTCAAAGCATCAGCTGGTCCCATTTGGGATCCAAATAAATGTTTGAACTGCAGGTTGAAATCTTGTAAAAAGAGAAGCCATCTGGCCTGACATCTAGACAATTTCCTAGGTTCTCAGAAATAAGTCAGGTTCTTGTGATCCATGAGTATTGTTACTGGATGTCCCGTTCCTGAGAGGTATTGCCGTCAGGCATGCAATGCTCAAATGACAGCAAGAAGTTCTCTATCATAGATGTCATAGTTTCGTTCTGCAGATCCAAATGTCTGAGAGAGGTATGCACAGGGGTGAAGGGCTCCTGTGGCATCTTTTTGCATTAGGACTCCTCCTGAGACAAGAAGAGAGGCATCGGTCATTACAAAGAATGGGGTAGAGGTGTCTGGCATCTGTAGTATTGGTGCAGAGAGGAAGGAGTTTCAAAGAACTTCAAAGGAATTCTAGTGAGATGGTGACCAGTTCCATATTGAGGTTTTCTTGGTGAGATCTAGTAGGGGTCAGGCAATATCGGAGAAGGAGGGGATGAATCTTCAGTAGAAGTTACAAAATCCTAGGAATGAATGAACACTCTTGACTAAAGAGGGGGGTTTCCATTCAGCAATTGCTTTCAGTTTGACAGAGTCCATAGCAATTTTCCTGGGTCTGATGATCATCCCTAGGTATTCAACTTCAGAGGCATTGAATAGGCATTTAGAGAGTTTGAGGTGCAGTTTTTCCTCTCTAAATCGTTGGAGTACCCATTTGGTGCGTTCCTGGTGCTCTTCATAGTTTTCTGAGTAAATTA
Organism: Bothia castanella; assembly: GCA_038089595.1. Classification (NCBI taxonomy): domain Eukaryota; kingdom Fungi; phylum Basidiomycota; class Agaricomycetes; order Boletales; family Boletaceae; genus Bothia; species Bothia castanella. The sequence continues at coordinate 10,696 of JBBPLB010000220.1, forward strand.
GGACATCATCCATGTAGATGACGAGCCATCCCTCAGCGATAAGGTCTTTGAAGGCATCATTCATGTATGCCTGGAATGTGGAGGGGGAGTTACATTGTCTGAAGAACATAACAGTTGGTTTGTATAATCCAAAAGGGGTGATAAAAGCGGCCTTCCACTGATCTTCCGGTTTGATGTGGATGTTGTTGTATCCCCATCGAACATCAAACTTGGTGAAGTATTTGGCTTTCTTCAGTTTGTCGATGAGGTTGGAGATCAGGGGAAGGAGGTAAGCGTTTTTAATTGTTGCTTCGTTGATGTACTATCCCTTACCCCCAGTTCGGCACCTACCCCCAGTTCGGCGTCACAGATTCACACAGAATGTCACACTGTTGGGTTCAAACTCCGGCCGTCCCTTTATGCCTTAATCCTGTCGCATCGCACACTCGACAGAGCTACATGTTTTAAACACCACTTCGGCAAGTGCTCAGTGAGTGACAACTGGTGTGACAGAGGCCAACTACACAATCTCAAAAACTACTGCATTGTTTTTGCTTGTTCAACTTGATAGACACAAGTATAGTGTAAAAACTAACATATGTACCATAAGATGACAAAAGTGTTGTGTATTTTGTATGTGCTGAACTGGGGGTAGGTGCCAAACTGGGGGTAAGGGATAGTATCGGTAATCTTGGCACAGACGAAGAGATCCATCTTTTTTTGGTATGAAGAAGAAGAGGGCTGCTTGGGGGGATTTGGATGGGACTATTTTGCTAGTACAAAGGTGTTCATCAATAAAGGCCTTGCAGGCTTCTGCTTCTTTTGGATTCAGAGGATAGGTCTTTCCTACTCTTGGAATGAAATCAGGTTTTAATTCAATGGTATGGTCAAAGGTTCTGTGTGGTGGGAGCTCTTTTGGTTCTTCTTTAGAGAAGATGTCAGAAAAGTCAGAAAATTCTTTTGGGAGTTCAATCTTCTCTTTTGCTAATTTCTGAGCAGCTTCAGTTGAGATGGTGACCTTTTTTATAGCTAAAGATTGAAGGTATCTGGTAAAGTTTCATTCGGTCCAGAGATCTGGGTCAAGGTTAAAAGACCTCAATAGGTATCTTTGAGGACTTTGGTCTGGGGTGAGAGAGGAAGTTTTCGATAAAGATATCTGACCAGTTGCCCAGTCTATAGAGGGGTTGGCTGTTCTAAGCCAGGGGAGACTGAGGATGAGATCTTCTTTCCCAAGAGAAATAATGTATGCTTTGAGTTTCTCAGTTCATCCTTTCATGGTAATGGTAATAGGAATGAAAGAGGATATCTTCCCAGCTTGGTTGCTAGTTCTGTCAGCATTTTGTGCATTTATAGGCTTTTCTAGTAGTTTGGTGAGGATTTGGTGTTTTTGAACAAGGGCTAGATTGATAAAGCATCCAGCTGCTCCACTATCAATCAGGGCTTTCATTTTGACGACTTTTGCTTGAGTAGAGATGAGGACAGGGATGCAAATGGATTGTACACAAGAGTTCATCATAAATACAGGAGCAAAAAACTGGGAAGATGGCATCGAGTCTTCTTCCCTTTTTAAAAATCCTTAATAGAGACAACTACTATGGTCTGGTCCTCTTCCTCTTCTTCTTCTGTGAAGCATGTTTGGAGAACCTTGAGGATCTCTTCCTTTGGAACGTTTTGTTGAGTGAGGACATTTAAGTACTCCTTCATTGGGTCCTCTGGTTCAACCGGTTTTGATTCAGTGGGGATAACCCTGACTCTTTGTGGGCTTCTGAGGGGTCTAGGTGGTGGAGAGGAGGTTGATCTTTCCTTCTTGTGGTCTCTGGCCATATGCCCAGGTTTGCCACACATGAAACATTTTCCCTTTTTCATGTATTCAGCTCTATCTGTGGGGGAGAGATGAATGCGGTCTACATCCATGGTGTTTGGGTCTTGGGTGGATTTGAAATGGGGAGAGTGATTAGGGAAATACTTTTTCTCTTGGAAGAGAGCATCAACTCATTTGATATGGGTATGGAAGAGGTTGGACTTCTCAATCCATTCTTTCAGGGTGGTGGGTTCCTTTTCGCAAGATAGGACTTTGACTACGATTCATCTATCTATTCCATTGATGAGCCACTTGATAAGGGCTCTATCATCTTTGATCTGGGAATGAGTGGCAAGAAGTTGGAATTGGGAGATGAACTTTTTGAATCTGTCATCCTATTGAGTTCTTCTTTGTTTTAAAGTTGAGAGGTCAGCTTGTGCTTTCACGCTGGGATCATAAGGGGTAAATGCATCTTGGAAGGCTTTTTCGAACTTCTCCCATGTAAGTTCCTTATTTACTTCCTCTTTGCTACCCATCTCCACAATTTTAAGATATCATCCTTTGAGGAAGTCTTTTCCTTGCCCTTTGCTCATTTTGTTCAGGGCCATGAGGATCTGCACGGATTTGGAATAGAGTTTTTCATTCATGAGAAAGTATGCTCCCATGAAAAGAATCCATCTGGAGGCGTCTTTAGGGTTTCCAGAGAAGTCTTCAGGGAGACCCGCTCTGAGTTCTACAAGTTTTTCTGACATGTCTTCTTCTTCTGATTCAGATTCCTTTTCTGAGTCTATTGGGAAAAGGGGACTATTAGGACGATGAGGGGGTGCAGGTGGTTCTGGTTCTGGTTCTGGGGGATCGATGGGTCTAGGTTCTACTGTTGTTCCGAGCGATGACTCAGCTACAGGAACTAGTTCGTAACCAGTGATCTGGTTCTGGAGACCTCAGATAGCTTTTCTGACAAATCCTTCTGGAGGTGGTTCTTCTCTATAACGGGGTTCTTCTTCCTCTTCTTCTGAGGAGACTGATGATGCTCTCAATGGGTGATGTTGGGGGTTAATGCTGGATTGGCCGAGAAGGAGGATCCTGCAATCCTTCTGGGATTCCTTCTTTCTGAAATGATGGGCAGCTTTACTTCTCAATGGAAGAAGCAATAAGTAAGCTAGTTCTTTTATTACGCTAAAGCGTAGACTCTAGCTATAGCGACCACTCAACAGTAGGTTGACCAACTGAGTACGTTGGATTGACTGCTCCTAAGAAGTCACAACGCTGGGACACTATTCCCAGTCTTTAAGACAGTGATGAAGGAGGGAGACTTAGTGGGGCAGGGTTCCCACTTAAGGATCAGAGTGAGACTAGAATCTAGCTGATATTGTGTAGAACTAGCTTGAAGTTTACATGAAAAGAGTCAGCCTACTTATAGTCCATGGAGGTGGCTATGTGGGAATGGGAACTACAAGTATCATCAAAGAAGAGGGATGATATGAGGAGATAAGGTTCAAATAGAAGATAGCAATGGTGAGAGAAAAGTATAAGGTGAAAGATAAGGAATGCTACCAATGGGAAAATATGATAAGACTATGGAAAGATATTGAATAGGTAGCGAGGGGTCCAAGGGGTTGATTAAAGTTTGAAATAGCACATGCTATTGTAAGTGTACACCCATGGGAATAGCTCAGTCTGTTTGTAATAGTAAAGAAAAGGGGGGCTAGACGAAGAAAAAGAAAAAGATTGTAACACCATGCTTTCAACCTCTTTACCTACACTGAAACAGCAAAACATAGCCCTAACCACTCCCTACCACCTCCAATCACTATCAAGGGACAGGAACAATATGAAATCCATTCCTTTCTTGCACACAAAGGCCCCAAAACTAAACAGAAATTCCTTGTCTGGTGGGAAGGTTACTCTAGGGCAGATTCAATATGGGAACTGGAAGTAAACATCACTGAGGACACCTCTGAAATACTTGCTGAATATAAAAAGAAGTTCCCAGAAGTTTTTGCCTCTCTCACCCCCACCAAAAACTCCCACTCACATACAGCCCCCTACTGAACACACCTCCAATCTCTTTATCAACAATGCCCTAATCATCCCCATTACCACTACTTGACTCCCTCAGTATGCCAGGCGTATACTCATCACCTCCCTGTTAGACAACTCAGTCATCTCCTTGGGGATGGAACATACCAATGAGTTCATCAAAAATACCCCTCTTGTTCTTGCAACATGAGCTTACTATTCCTATGCCTCTATTCACATACTCCATTCCAGAATCAAACCCTCTCATACTAGGGACTCTCAGTTCATAACTATAGGCCATGCTCTAGTACACCACTGAATCTCCACCCTTGATCTCCTCAAGTATCTGGGAATGCTAGATATAATCAACCTTCAACCATTCCCTACCATTGGACATGTACTTCACCCTATCCTACTCTCCCTCTCAATGAATGATTGGAGTTGTTATTTTCATGATACCTCCCACCACGTTGAACCTCCTCCTAGGGAACCATTCCCCCTAGCAGTCCCCTAGGCTCTTTCTATTCCCCCAGATGCTCCTCAACCTCTCCTCCATCCTCTACTTCAAGGTTGCCTACCAATATAATGTCAGCATCCCTTTCCAAACTCTGAAGCAATCTTCTTACTGGAAGATCATTATAGCAGGACTCTATGGTCTACCCTTGTTGGTGACAGGGAGGAATTGACAGAGAACAGACAACATACCCACAGAGACCACCACTCCTCCTCCATCCACCCCAGCTCTAACCCCATCCAACATGTCCACTCCCCCAGACAAACAAGAGGCTTACTTCACTCAGGTTCTAGAAGAAACCATCTTCCAACACATCATCAGAGTCACCATCCATAAACTAGAGCAGCCACCACTCTTATCCACATCCCATCAGACCTCTTGTTGCTTCAAATGTGGAAGTACTGACCACTGGAAGTGTGACTTCCCTTAGTACATTTGTCCTCACTATTCTACTACCACTCCAGGTCATTGGCAACATGACTGTATCCATACCCCTTGCACCTGTTCATGCTGTTGTTGTCTAGGAAAAGATGAATAGAATGCTAGGGGTATTCCTCAATCCTTCCTCTAGGCCCAATCTCACTATTGACTGATGGGTAGACAACTAACCTTCAGTAGTTCAATAGTGGAATAACAAATAACAGAGTATACTTAGTGAATTGGATCCCTGGTCATTCTTCCTAGTCACAGATTATTATCTTCTAGACTGGGGTTGGCTTCTTCCTAGCTTTATTAGGGTAAAGGGGTTGACT
>JBBPLB010000222.1:0-15680 GCA_038089595.1 Bothia castanella
GATATGAGAGTCTTCTGGAAGTCTAGTTATAGCCATTGTGAACTGAGATACATAACTTCTTTTTCTAGAGATGTTGAGACCTGATGAAGACAAAGCTTGACCACCAAAAAGACATAGTGGATGGCAAATGTTGTGTCACTTGAGACTACATTCAGTAAGAAAGTGCTTTATGTTATATTATGTATAGGGAAGGTATAGCAGGTCTGGGTATTACTAATACAACCAATATATAGCCATAAGATCTTGTGAAAGGTAAAAAAAGAATGTAGGAGAGAAGAAGATGTCTACCAATCCACATCTCTCCATGTTTTTTGAAGGCTATAGGCCTTATTTGTGTTAGGGCTACCCACTTGCTTTATCTGTTGTTCCTTTTTGTCTTGTGGTACATTCTCTCCAAAACAGAACAGATCTCTTGAGCAATGTCATAAATAAGCTATAGCTCACCAACAGATATCCAAAATTGTAGGAAATGACACTCACCTGTCAGAAAACTACCTGTCAAACAAACTCAGCAATATAATGACAAGACCTTGCAAGGGAAATCCTGTGAGTGACCTCCATCCCTAAAAATAGACCTATAGTAACCATGAGAAACAACACAAAGAGCAGTGATTGTCAGGAATATCCCTCAAGTCACACAAAGAGTGTGATGAGAGAAGGGAAAAAGGTGAATATTCTAAAGATGAGGAATATACATGAAACTATGCTACTTATATACCCCTCAGCTTGGTGCATGGACCACTTTAGGGCCAGCATAGAAAGTACAAGAACATTCCATATGACATCATAGATAAGATAAGATAATAAGTAAAAATGGAGTTCTAACATTACCCCCCTTTTAAGCTGAAGGATCCTCACAAGGTGGAAATTCAAACATATGAGAAGGGAGATGATTTAAAGATGAATGGAATTCTTTGAAATCTTTCCTTGCAAATATACCCATTGGTATCAGAATTGACTCATTAGTGCAGATTAGACAAGTACAAACTGAGTCAACTTTTGACAATCTCAATTTCATCTGTCATTCTGGTCTTACAGCAGTTGGGTGTTTCTGATGAAAATCTTTCATGGCTTCTTGGGCATTTGCAAGTTTATTTGCATTTTTCTATTCATTCTCTTCTCTTGGAAACTCTTTCCAGTGGACAAGATATTGAATAACTTCTCTTCTTTCTTGAGAATCCAAAATTTATTCAATTTCTTGTTCTTCTCCTGTAACTAGAAGATCTGAAGGTGGTGGAGGCACTTTCTTTTGAGTTGGAAGTTCACCCTTCTTATAGGAATGAAGAAGGCATTCATTGAATACCAGATGAATTCCTCTCCAGGAAGGATCAAGCTTTAGTCAGTATATAGCTCTTCCCTCCTTCTTTAATACTTTGAACAGTCCAAAGCATTTGTCATCCAGTTTTTTTGTTGGTTGTTCCATTTGAATCTTTGTTGCCTCTAGCAACACCAAATATCCTTCTTTATATTCTGGTCTTTCTTTTATTCCCCTATCATGGTATCTATTCATATCTGCAGCTGTATGTTGTAGAGCTTCTTTTGCACATGCATGATTTGCTTTCATTGATTCTACAAATCCTTTTTCTGTGTTATTTCAAACCATCTTTTGATTAGTATAGATTCTAGGAATAAAACCATAATTAAAAATAAAAGAAGTCTTCATGCTTGAAGACACTAGAGAGTTATGAGCAAACTCTGCAAGTGGTAATCAATCCACCCAATCATTTTGTCTGTGATTGACATAGATCCTCAAATACTATTCAATCTGAACATTGAATCACTCAGTCTGACCATCTGTTTGAGAATGATAGACAGTTGATGGATTAGTTTCTACTTTTAGAAGCTCATAAAGGCTTGTCATAAATGATGACACAAATTGTGAGTCTCGATCTGAGATAATTTTGTTTGATACTCCATGTAATGAAAATACTTGGTCTCTAAAGATCTGCACTACATTTGATGCCATGATTGTTGACAATACTGGCTGTAAATGAATCATTTTCGAAAACATATCTACAATTGTCAAAATCACATTCTTTCCTTTTGATTCAGGAAGAGGACTAATAATGTCAATTGAGATTTGTTCCCATGGTCTATCAGCTGGTTTATGGGGGTGAAGCAAAGACTGTTTCGATTTTAGTTTTGCCTTTTGATAGGCATTACATCCTTTCATATATCTTATCACATCCTTTCTAATCATAGGCCAATAGTATTTTGTGAGAATGAAATCTTTGGTCCTTCAAATTCTAGAATGTCTAGCAAGCAGGTGATCATGATTCTGAATCATAACCACTTCTTTCAAAGATGGTTCATTCAGAACATAAAGAAGTGGTCTCCAATGGAGCATATTTTCACATTTATTCCACTGGATTCCTTCTTTCTTCATTGCCTTTTGTACTGAAGGTTCAATCTTAGATTAGAGATTGGTGATTCTTTCTTCTATAGTCTAACTGGAGTACACCGCAGCTTTTATAGTTTCAGACTTTAACCCTGTTGATCCAAAGCCTTTAGATTCTCTTTTGGTTTCATCAAGATCTGACACTTCTTTTGTCTCAGAGAATGTCCTTCTTTTACCTCAAAGTCCTTTTCTAATAGGTTAAATAACAATATGAAAACAGTCCCTCAATAGTCTTGATCAATTACTCCTACTCCCACATGTATCATATGCTTAGCAGCCAACCCTCTTTATAGAGTAATTCTGCCATAAGTTCCTTTTGGAACCATAATTGAGATTTGAGTATCGATCAGAGCTTTTCCTTTAGCTAGAACTATTTTCCTTTCCACACTACTGATATCATAACCAGCTGCTTCCTTTGATTCCCAAGTTGACATTTTTGCTTTTTCAGACAATAATTTGACTTTTAAAACATCCACATTGACAGAGTATACAGCAGCTCATTCTGTGATTGCTTCAAATGGTTTTTGCAGAAGGGTGATTTGGAAATTTTCAGTTCTACCCCCCTTTCAAAGTCTGACCTCTAGGATAGAGGATCAGCCAGATTTGTTTTTCCTTGTCAATAAACCATTTTGAAATGGAATTCTTACAAAATTTGATTCTATCTCACTTGACAACAAGATAGATCTTGTAGTTTCCTGAAAAATTCTAGATTCTTAAGAGGTAGTGATGTCATTGTTTTAATGTAAAAATGATGGCCATCATTTCCAGATCTGTAGCATGATAGTTTTGTTCTGCTTCTGCTAATGATTGGGAAATAAAAGCAACAGAATGCCATTGTTCATCCTGATATTGGGTAAGGATTACTCCTATTCCAATTCTAGAACCATCTGTTCCAATCCTGAACTTTCTATCAGATTGGGGCATGACTAAGGTTAGAGCCATAGTAAGGATTTCTTTCAGTGTATCAAAAGATTTTTGACAATCTTCTGACCATACAAAATCAACCTTGCTTGATGTCAAAGCATTCAAAGGGCAAGCTACTTTGACAAAATCTTTTGCAAAACATCAATAGAAATTTATGAATCCTAGAAATCCTCTGACTCTTTTCTTGTCTTTTGGTGTAAGCTAGTCTATTACTCCTTTTACTTTATTAGAGTCTATTCTGACCTTCTCTTCAGATATGATTAACCTCAAGTATTCAGTTTCTAACTATTCAAAATCACATTTCATATGTTTCAATAAAAATTTATTTTCCTGAAGGACTTGAAGTACTTCTTGTATGATTTCTTGATGTTCCTTAAGAGTTTCATATAAATCATGATATCATCCATATATACCATGACTTTTCTTCAATTGATCAAATCTCGAAAGATATGATTCATTATTGTTTGGAATATAGCTAGGGAATTTATTAACCTGAAGAACATTATGAGTAGTTTGAATAGTCTGTGATTTGTTCTAAATACTACTTTCTATTTGTCTCCCTCTTTCATTCTGATGTTGTTATAACTCCATCGAATGTCCAATTTTGTGAAGTATTTTTTTCCTTTGAGCTTATCTATTAGCTCAGAAATAAGAGGAAGGGGGTAATGGTTCTTGACAGTGATTGCATTGAGCTTTCTATAGTCTTGAACAGGTCTCAATTTCCCATCTTTCTTCTTTATAAAGAAGAATGCTGAGGCATAAGGGGATTTTGAGGGTCGAATCCTGCCCATTCGGATATTTTCTTCTAGGAACTCATCCAATTCCTTTTGTTCTTGGATTGTTAAATTGTATGTTTTACAATCCACTTGATGATCTCTCAGAAGGAGTTCAATAGCATGATCCCAAGGACATCAGAGTGATAATTTGTTGAACGATTCTTTTGGAAAAGCATCCTTGTAATTATGATACTCTTTTGATGTAACATCTTTAAAGTCATGCAAATGTTTAGCTTTATCTGCTTCAATGGCAATGTCTTGTGCGACCACTCAAATGTTATTTATATTGACTTTGAAAAGTCAATCTCTTTCCACTCAACAATACTCTTCTTCTTCATTGTCATTGACTAGATCAGGAGTATGATCATTGGAGCATGTAAACTGGACTTGATAGTTTATCCAGTCTATCTTTGGATTGTGACATTTTAGCCAGTCATATCCTAAGTATAATGAATGTGTTCTGAGGTCAGTTACTATTAATGAGATTGTTTCAACATGATCCTGAATAATCATTTCAACAATGACAAATTCTTCAATGGCTCCTCTTGAATTCATAGATCCATCTACATTATACACAGATATGATCCAAGGCAATTTGTGAGTTGGAATCTCATGTTTCTTTACAAAGAAATCATCAATTGAAGATCCAATGTAACCAGAATCTATCAATGATTGAATTTCAAGGACCAAACCATTGTCTATAATGATCTTTGTTGAAATATCTAAAGTGTTTCCAAATCTACTACTTCTTACAAATCATTGTTTATTCTGAAGTTCCTTCAGGATTAAATGTGCTTCTATGTTTGTTGTTTTCGCAATTTCTTGAACTAACTCTTTTGTTGCTTCTTTTTTTCTGGTTTCATGAACAAAAGTCTGAAGATGTGCTTGAACTCAACATTCATTTGTTTCACAGCAGACTTTTCTCATCCATTCTACCATCCAAGGATCTATGGTATTTCTCCAACTCTGATCAAACTTTCATATCACACTTCCCAAAGTGGGGCACTCAATGACCAACACTTTCTTTGGGGTGGAGTGCACTGCAGCTCACACATTTTCAGTTGACTTCTTACTATCACTTTTGAGTCATTGTAAAATAGTTACTTGTTTCATATATAATACAACCTTTGGTGATATAGATGGAATAGAGGTCATAGATGACTATACTATGCCTCTTTGACAAAACCCGATGGACCTACTTCTCCTTCTTCCACTGGTTCCAAAACATAGTCCACTGCTTCAATCTCCTAGATCTCAGCTTATAATTCCTCTGCATTTAAATATTCAATAGTCTGACTGCAAATGACCAGCTGTCCGACTTTTCTTACCCTTAGATGGGAAGGATGATCTGCACAAGGCCATGCCTTTCCACATTTGAAACACAAGCCCATAGTATGAAACTTGTCAATGTCTATAGAAGTGCCTGCTCTATCAAAGGTTCTAGAGGCATTGGGATAAGGTTTCACTGGTGGTGTAGATGTATTCATCAGGAATGATTGAGGCTGATTTGTCTTCATGATTGCATATGCATTAGCAACTTGTTGTTGCATTGGTGTCAACAGAGATGCCCCTACTAGAGCGTGGTATTGGAATTGAGGGATGTGGAGAGTCCACCAATACTGTTGGGTTGAGTGAAAGAGGTTTTTCTTGTGGAGAGCAATCTCCTGCAAGACTTGTTCCACTCTGATAAGAGCCTTTCTCTATTTTCCGAAATTTTCTGATTCTAGTAGATTGGGTTTTGACCTTTCAACATATTCTACAACCTCATTTTCAAGTCCTCACTAAAGGATTCCAATCAAAATCCTAGCTTGAGCAGTAATATTGTATTCTGTCTCAATCACCAATTGCTCAAGCTAGACTATGAAATCTTTAGTTGATTCCTTTCCTTGTTTGAGGTTTAGAAGTTTCTCCTCCACTTGTCTCTTCTGCTCAGATGACAGGAATTGTGTTTCGAGTTCTTTGTAGAAGTTGACATATTTGATTGAGTGAATGTTGTGAGGATGCTTTTGGACCCACAATGTCTCAAATCTTCCTATGCTTTCTCCTTTCAGATAGCTCAGTGTTATTAAGATCTTCTGCATATCACTTGGATTCTAATTGAACCCTGCCAGATTGAGTGAGACTTGATAGGACCAATCCACAAATTTAGTCTTGTCTCCATTGAAGAAGTCTGATTTCACAGCAATGGACTTTCCAATCATGTTCCACTGTGTCAAAGGACCAATGGGAGCCCACTGGCGCTACCTACAACTCAGAGGTCTCTATCTCTCTGAAGAACCTGATGGTTCCAATGGATCATTGGGATCTCTCAGATTCCCTTCTACTAGACCCACTGGTGGTTGCTTGTTTGGATCCTCTTCTGTCAAGAAGAGATTCCAAATACTCACTTGTTCCTCTACTGTCAGTCTAATCCTCTCAGCTGGTGTGGGTTTCCTTGCTGGTGGTCTTGAGCTTTCTAGAGGTACAATCAACAACACTGTTGCTCTGGGTATTTCTTGTGTTGATTCTGAAGTCCTGTTGATCAAAGAACTGTCTAAGTACATCCACAGGGGAGGCAATGGTGGCTGACCTGCAGTAACAGGGTCTAAGATCATACTCACTCTATAATTTGAATATGCTTCAAGAAAAGCTTCCATTCCCATAGACAAATGGGTCAATGTTGATACTTTTGTAGGTGTCAGAACAGGTTTCTTGTTCTTCCGATCTGTTAGAGGAGCAGTAGGATACTCTGGTTAGAGTTGGTGAATAGATATCTTTGAAAGGGAGCACGTTAACTCCTCTGTCAGTTCTACCTCCATTGGATTGTCTTTTGACATCAAAACAACTCCTATAGTCATAGAAGGCTGTAAAATTGTTGACATAGGTACAAGGCATATAATGAGGTCTCACTTCAAGAACTTCTCAAGTTATACCAGGGCATGTTCGAAGAGAGTTTATACATGCCAGAAGTGATATTTCTAATACTCCAGGGATCAACCTAGAGTTAACAAGGGGTGGGTTTATCATTGAAATTAGTGCTCTATCCCAGAGTCAACAAATAATCCCTAGCAACAATGTATGCTACACTGTAATGTGCATATGACAATGCTACCCTATAACAGGAGTATACCGATGTGACAATTCCTGTAATCACACAAACAAGGAACTACTATCACAAGGTTCTCTTTTGCTATGGCTACAAAGTCCCACTATAGAATGACCCCTAGTGTACTATAGGAGAGCAACTTTATCTTTGTTTAGTATGGTGGACAACCATATGTGTAGATAGATGGAAGATCAGTAGAGTGTCTGGCTCTTTTGCACATAATCAAAATGATTGGAGGTGGATGGGTTATATGATCCCATAACACAAGGGGGTGCAAGCAGCTTGGTTTCAACCAACTAGTGGATGCTCACTCCAGTAGAGTGGCGTTCCTGTCAAAGCCTAGTCCTAAAGGATAAAAGTGGCTCATGGGATCCTCTGGGCTCAAATCTGTCACTAGTAAGCGTACAGTACCCCTTAAACCTAGGGCCTGGCTATAGGTGAAGTGTGGTGAAGAGCCTTACTTCAGATAGATGGAGAGTGGGTGATACAATGACCAATTGCAAAGTGCACAGTGAAGGCAAGATAATAAGAATGGGTGGAGGACATTGAGGAACAAAGTGTTTGGCAATGAAAGGATATCTTTGGAATAATGTTAGGAATATCTCTCAAGTCACACAAAGAGTGTGATGAGAGAAGGGAAAAAGGTGAATATTCCAAAGATGGGGAATATATATGAAACTATGCTACTTATATACCCCTCAGCTTAGTGCAAGGACCACTTTAGGGCTGGCATAGAAAATATGAGAACATTCCATATGACATCATAGATAAGATAAGACAATAAGTAAAAATGAAGTTCTAACAGTGATGACCAGAACAGCACCATCTCTATTAAGCTTGTCAGGGATGAGATGCCAATGGTTGCAATACAATACACCAATATATATTTATTATGGAAGAAGGATGGGATGTACATGGTCCTGGATCATGTGGCAGGTGGAATCATGGTTAAAAACTTATGCTTGGTCCTGTGACAGATTGGGATTTCTTCAACCCCACTAATCTGTTCTGCTATAGATTGTTTGCAACACTGCCTCAAAAATTAGCACAAGACGTATGGTTAGTCTCAAGAAACAGAATAAAACATCACCACTCTATTGAAACTCTCTAGTGGCATGCATAGATGATGTTTGCAGTTTCCTTTCAAACAACCCTCAGGTTGAGGAGTGCTGCCAGAACACCAGTTCCAAAACCATCAGGAGTGCCATGTATCTACTCTAGAGTGCCATGACTTCTTTGAGCTAATAATGGGTGATTTGGCAGAGAAGGCCAGTATGTGGCCTTTATCAATGTGAAAATCACCCAAAGTAATCTTTATTTAGCCCATTGGTTGTACACCAAGAGTGGCTCCTTATCTTGAACCCAGAAACAGGTGACTTTCCTAGCAAACACTCAATTTACTCTGGGAATACCATGGGAGGCATGAAGGAACTCATTTCCTGTAGTCTCTCAGCCTCACCAAGCTGACTGCTGAACAAGAAAAAGTGTTTGATGGATATGGTAAAGACATGAGTGACTATGTGGATATTGAATTTTCATGATATTGATAACTTGAGAGATCACTCTGCAAGAAAGTTGCTTGAATAATAATTTTCCAAGAGTTCCTGCACACTCCAGCAGATAGGAGGAGGAGGACTTTGAGCTTGACTACCTTCTCTCTCTCTCTCTCTCTCTTTCTCTGAGTGATTGTTGTATGGTCCTCTCTGTCATTATCTAGGCATATGAGCTACTACTGAAGAATACCAATAAACGAAAGGAGTGAGTGGGTTTGGTGAAAGCTCAAAGAAGAACTTATTGAAAGTCTTGGGCTTGATGGGGGTAATGAAGTGGATCAACTCAGGACAACTCTGGAGTCCACTATAAGTGAAAGAGTCAACAGGGGGCTTTCAAGGGAATGTATCTCATAGCTGGCATATTGCTCGAAATCCAATAATGAGATAGATGAGAAACAATGATGAAAAATCACAAACTTGAACACTCCCCCCCTGATTGCACATCTCTTGTGATCACATGCTCCCCCCTGTTCCAGCAAGTCCCAGCATCTCACAGAAGCACTGCACTAAGGCTTAACTTGAGACAATGCATTGGTCAACAGATCTGCAGGCATGTCTGCTGTCGACACAAAGGAAGGTGAGAGGATATCTTTGTGCACATAGTCTTGCAGCATCAGATATCCAACTGCTTCATGCGACCATGATGCTCTGGATGCTGAGTTGGCTAACAGTATAGACAATATCTGGGCGAATGGTGCAGGAGAGATACTACAACAATCCCAACATGCCCAAATGGTTGACTGAGAATGCATGAAGGACAGACAATTCCTTGGATGTCTGTTGAGATTGATCACAAGACAGTGTGTGAGAGCAAGATCCATAGGAGTGGTGACAGGCTTGCACTCGCCCATATCAAAAGCGATAAAGCATATCAACACAATACTGACGATAGAACACTTGGAACAGTCGCGATTGATTTTGATGGCCAGAATCTCTCTTGTTGGCACAAGATCAGCATCTTGAAGTACTTTCCAAGTCCACCAAGATTATCCTTGATCATATCCATTGACTTGGATGCCAAGGTCAATGTTATCCACAGAGACAAGAAGCAAATGGGTGTCACCTGCTCTTCGAAGATATAGACTGAAGAATCAGAATACATCTGTGTGAAACCCAAGGAGTGGGTAATTGAACTGTGGGAGCAGAGACCTTCAAGGTACTCAAAGCCAGAATATTGATTGAAGCCCTGAGTAACAAGACAACCTTTATATATTGCTCAAATGAACCATCAGCATGATACTTCTTCATGAATACCCACTTGGAGCCAATAACTGGGAGACCCTCAGGCCTAGAGATGAGAATCCATGTGCCATTGCTCCCTGTGGCAGCAAGTTCCTGAAACGCAGCCTCATACCATCACTGTGCATCATCATGATGCATGGGTTCAGCAAAGGATCTGAGTTGAGCTTCACTGACAGGAAATGCCATATCTACATCCACATCCACATCATCCACCACATTGTCCATGAGCTGTGCTGGACAATGTTACTCCTTTTGAGCCTTGGCATTGGTGGAAACACGACATTTCCCATCTTCGTGACTAGGGTTGTACTCCATATGTTCATGTGCAGGAGGACAAGTGACCCAAGTTTGGCTCTCATTATGAGAAATATGTTTTTATTGGCTATCCTGATAGTTTGTTACAAGGCCTGGAAGTTCTATAACCATGTCACCAAGCGCACTGTCATTGCTGAATGAGCTGATTTCGATGAACAACATTTTCAAGCTGGCAGTCCTCCCACTCTATCACCCTCTGCAGTTACTCCAACAACAGACTCCTCCACTGCATTACCTTGTATGAGGATGATGAAGAGGCACCCTAGATTCCATTTACTAGGGGGGAAGTTGCCTGGTCAGCAGCATCTTGGTCCTGTTTCAAGTTCTCTATCACCTTTGTCTCCAGTGCCTCCTCCACTGCCTCTACCTCAGCTTCCTCAGAAACCCTCCTTGCAAGTGGTGGAAGCTCAGTCCACTGCTTTAGTGGGGCATCTGTTCCAGACATGTACAAGTTCAGCCAAAGGCTCCAGTCCAGACTCATTCAATATAGCCGTGAGTTCATTGAGCAGTCTATTGGCTCTCACAGGAACATCATTCTGCTGATGGCAAGCCCTGGCAGTATGCTGGC
Organism: Bothia castanella; assembly: GCA_038089595.1. Taxonomy (NCBI): domain Eukaryota; kingdom Fungi; phylum Basidiomycota; class Agaricomycetes; order Boletales; family Boletaceae; genus Bothia; species Bothia castanella. The sequence goes on from JBBPLB010000222.1 coordinate 10,862, forward strand.
GCATAATGCCACTCTGGGTAGCAATATCAGCAAAATCCTTGCTAATATACTCATCACCTTTGTCATCTTGCAGAGTCTTGATCTTGTGCTCAGACTGTGCTTGTCAGCAAATGCTTTGAATGCCTTAAATAACACATCAATGACATCTGACTTGGGTTTGATGGGGTCATCACAAAGCAAAATCCCAACTTACAGTGGACTCCAGAGTTGTTCTGAGTTGATCTAGTTCATTGGCTAGTCACCCCCCATTAAGCCCAAGGCTTTTATTTTTATTATAATTGATCATAACATGGTGGCTACTGCTCTGATGTGTTGAACAATATAGCATGCAGCTCTTATGTGCAAAAATTGACACTAAAGACAGGTGGTTGTTCAGCCAAGCAAGTGTCTCCTTTGAAAGAGCATGTTATAAATATCCGTTTCCACACCTCCTCTGAATCACCTCTGATGTCTTCCTTCCAGTGCAACTCTAGTATATCTTGGGTCCCTTCAGACACTGTCCTTGGAGTTGATCCTTCTTCTATCTCAGACCTCCTGTGAGCTTGCCTCATCCTAGCATTCCTCTATATGACTGTTAGTGCTCTTCCTTCCTTGGTGACATCCTTACAATGTCCTTTAATATGTTCCATATCTTGTTACTCACTTCCTTTCCAAGTCCTGGACTCTCAGTTCACATATCAAATTGGTCTCCTTCTTACTGCCTTGTCTGAGCCTCTCAACCTTTACCTCTGTACTCTCTGTTTTCCTAGGATCTTATCCTTGGGAGAAACTCTGCTCCTTTATACTCTAAAATCAAGGACCAAGCCCTCAGTAAGGACCAATGTGTGTTATACATTCTGTGCCATGTCTTCTTCACTTAGTCCCCTTCTCTGTCATCCTCTGTCAGGTGTCTGGTCCCTCTCCCCACTCATCTGTTTCCATCCTATTAGATATTCTTGGAACTCTTGTCGGACTTAACTCTAGCAGCCCTGGACTTAGCAGAGCCCACTACTCCATCACATTCTTCTACTTGTTGCTAGTACAAGATAGAACATAGAGGGCCCTTTTTCAAGATTCCAGAGGGCTTACACCTAGTATGAAACCGCCAATATAAAACTGTTACACAATTAGTTTGTGCCCTGTCTGTTCTACCAAGAAAAAAGGCTTATATCTTCTGTCTTCCTCTCAATATTTGTATCCTTCTCTCAATAGATTTCCTGGTATCCAATGGAATTTGGTTTAGCCACAATTGAAAAAGAGATTGAAGTTTGATGAGGACAATGTGGAGAAAACAAGATGAGTGAGAGAAACCAAACCCAAGACTAGACTCAGAAATGTAGGGCTGTTGTGTCAGTCTTCTCAAGGAGAAGGTAGGTTGCTTCCATGTTTGATGCACTCGACCATAGGGACACTACTTGCTATCTCAGTTGTTACCTCTATTATATCTACCTGTACAATCTGGTTTTGGCTAGTTTTGGCTACCTTATAGTGAGAGGGCCGACAACAAGTGGCTGTAGATCTGCAACCATTTTTCTCTCTACCACTGGCAGAACAATCTTTGTGCATGTCAAGCCTGACTAGGATAGTGTAAATAGTTGGTGAGTATGCAAAACCCATAAAGGCATTGTCCTTTGACTTGACCTTGGCACTGGCCAGCTGGCATTTTTATGTTGTGGCAGCCTGGTTCCACTGCTAGTCACAAACACAACTTCTCTCCCAGATCATAAATCGATTTTGAAGACTTTTGGGTAACACGAATGTTGATTACATTTATGTTTTTTATTTATTTCAGCCATGGCTCCTGATCCTCTTACAGCTTGGCCATCTCATCCAGTATTAAGTTCTCAATGTCAACCACAAGGTCCTTGGTGGACTTGAGGTTCTTTGTCATTGTAACATTGGGATTGTCAATGGAAGAAGAAGGGTGAGCAAGGGTGAGAATGCCTGACATGCAAGACATGAGGCAATGGATAGTGAGTATGGCTGTGGATGTTTGAGTGGCAACAAGCCTCATGTTATCCTGGTTACATGTTGAATGCCATCAATCCACAGAAATCTAACAGGCACTTGTTGCAATCTATGTGTGGACCAATAGTGGTTTTAGAGTAGACAGTGATGGATGGTCTTGTGGCGCAAAGATAAAAACAAAATGTATATACAGGAGGGCATCTTGCTCCTTTCAAGTTGTAGATTCCCTTGACATAAGTGAATGTGTCATAGCAGGCCTCTAGTTCCTTGATATGTCTTTCCACAATGTCACAAAATCTCCTCTCCACCTCATAGCCTCTCCTCTTCTCATCATACATAACCTCTTCTCTCTTCCTCACATGCTTTTTGCATACCTTAAACATCTGCTCCAGTTCCTTTGGTGTTGTAGAAATTACCGATTGATAATCAGGGAAATTACAAAAGATACTCACTCACCTGCTTGTGTATTATACACTGATTGATCCTATTCTGTCAAACCTGTGGCAACTCAGCATGGTTTTGATAGAACCTAGGGCTTGATGAGGGCAACTAGCCAATGAACTGGATCAACTCAGGTCAACTCTGGCTGGAGTCTACTGTAAGTAACCAAAGTGATATTAAGATAGGTTAGAGGATATACAAACCTGGAGTCCCCTGTGATAACCAAAGAGTCATCAGTGGACTTCCAGGAGAATGTACGCTTGTGGCATAACAGAAAACAATACACCCACAATGTAAAAGGCAACCCAAGTGCTACCACTCTATGGGCAGATACCAAGTTAAAATCTGGTATGTAGGTAAGGTGACCATGGACAATCTGTTCGCCACAGTGATAAATAGATCCAATGAAGAGATATAGATGAAAATCAATGATGTGAAATCACAAACTCGAACTGGTTTGTTATCTACATCACAGATCTTTGAGAAAGATATTCTGTGACATGTACAGTGATATTCACATAGTACTACTAGTCATAGTCAATGTGATATCTTTATATCCCAATAACAATACCTATGTATGGTCTGACTTGACAACAATGAGAAGGATGGTATGGCCAGATGTACAACTTAATTGATCAGTGGAAGAAAGTTATTTTTGGAAAGGGCTTTGAGGTCATGTTTTTTTATTGCAGTGACCTTGGAGGGGCCACCTGCTAGCATTGTTGCTAAGAGTGATGTAGGGTGTTTTGGCCAATGGTCAGAGCATATATGTACATGGTGAGATAAGGTCAATGGAGAAGGAGGAGGAACATACCCACCACACCATGTAGTGAGGTTTGCAACCTCATTGTGGGAAAAGGACAGTCTGCTGGTAAAGCTTTTGTAAAGACAAAGGGACAGTCTTGGAACTAAGAGCTACCTTGCCTACTTTTGCAGCAATCCAGTTGAACTTGGAGCCTCCATCTGTGGAACTATCAGCATAGCTCACCTCCACAGCAGTGTTATTCACATCCCATAGGGACCCTGAACAGCTGCTATCCACCTGCCAGCCATGTCGGTGAATCCTTGTGGAGATATGAAATCTTGCCATTGCCAATGGTCATGCTAGTGCAGACAAATTGTCACAATTGAGCTGCAGTGCACTGTGGTCCCATGGGAATTGCACAGGACCACACACAAAAAACAACAACTCATCCAGTATATGATATAGTAATGTGTCTGAGGTTGATGGCTACATCAAAAACACTGTTGCTCAAAATGTTTTGCATCAATAGCTAAACATTCTATAACTCCTCTGCTCCTTTGACTAATTGGATTAAGGTACCTTGGCAACCTTCATGGCCAGGACAATAATGTGGTTCCTGATTTCGTCCATAAGAATGATCCATCATCCAGCCTTAGAGAGCTGCATTTAGTTAGAAGTTAGATATATGCATAGGGCAAGCATGACAGTTCAAATACACTGAGGCCAATAAGAGATGTACGTCCATATTCTGCATCATCTCCTCCTAGCTCTTTTGCATTCCCTTAGGAGTTCAAAACCTCACATCAGTCTGATCAATCTTTTTGAAACTTGAGATCATGCACCATAGTTAGCCAGGATACTGTCTTCCTTGATGCCCTCCCAGAGCCCCTCTGTAGTTCTTTGCCTCATATTGACTTCAATTTATAGAGTTTTTTGATGAGTGACTCTGTTTCTTTTGTGCAGTGACCTGGATCTCAATATTGGTCATAGTGTGGGGGTCTTATTTTAGGTGCTTACAAATGGATGAAACACATGATTCATTCGGAAATTATGCTAATCATATTATGCTAAAGCGTAGACTCTAGCTATAGCGACCACTCAACAGTAGGTCGATCGACTGAGTATTCAGAATAGGCTGCTCCTAAGAAGTCACAACGCTGGGGCACTATTCCCAGTCGTCTGAGACGGTGACGAAGGAGAGAGACTTAGTGGGGCAGGGTTCCCACTTAAGGATTGGAGTGAGACTAGAATCTAGCTGGTATTGCGTAGAACTAGCTTGGAGTTTACATGAAGAGAATCAGCCTACTTATAGTCCATGGAGGTGGCTATGTGGGAATAGGAACTACAAGTATCATCAAGGAAGAGGGATGATACAAGGAGATAAGGTCCGAAAAGAAGATAGCAATAGTAAGAGAAAAGTATAAGGTGAAAGATAAGGACTGCTACCGATGGGAAAATAAGGTAAGACTATAGAAAGGTATTGAATAGGTAGCGAGGGGTCTGAGGAGTTGATTAAAGTTTGAAATAGCGCACACTATTGTAAGTGTGCGCCCATGAGAATAGTTCAGTCTGTTTGTAATAATGAAGAAAAGAGGGGCTAGATGAAGGAAAAGAAAAAGATCGTAACATTACCCTGGTGTTAGCTTCAAGTGAACCTCACTTGACTTACAACTCTCTATACCCTCC
>JBBPLB010000223.1:0-12883 GCA_038089595.1 Bothia castanella
GTTTTTGGTCTTGGATTCGGCTACCTGATGCGGTACGCTCTCACATTCCTCCACTGACTCTTCAGCACAATTAATCCCTACGCGCACAGGTTTTTATGGTTTTATTCAGTCTGCATCAGGTGCGCGATCTTACCCTCCGTGTCAGCCGTATCTTATCTGACATTTTCGTTTAGTTTCTTGCCACGGTTTGCACCCGGTACGTAAACTCTATTTGCCTTGCGGTTGCACTACTGACGCTGTCCTCACAGTGGTATCAGTATTGTCTCGCTCAGAAAATTACGACACAGCTCTCGAATGACACGCGTGGATCCAACATTCCATTGACGACATATGCGCACACGTTCAAACAGACGACACTGCACCAGACCCAAACCTTTCCCTTCTCAGCCGTCCCGCACTCGCTATCTCCCGGTTGCATCATGCATCTCCTGTCCGACGTCAGCTTCCCATCCCAAGGCACAACAGAACACGGGCGACGGTCTTCTGTTCCTTCAAGACCGTTCTGGCCATCGTTTCATCGCAGTCTGGTGCCAATCCATCGCGGACGGGGGAACTGTTCATTCCTCCACTTGACAAGGATGGGAAAGCGTCGAAGGCTCCGACGAAACAGAGGGAGATGCTCAAAGCGCGATGAAACGTGACGGGTGGTGGGGTGGTCGATCCCTGCTCCTTGTCAAGACGCGTGCATCTGGAGTGGTGTGTACGTAGTGTGGTGAGGTTTGGGGCACTCTTTCTTTCTTTTCTTTCTTCTTCCGCGTTCTTCTGGGTTTCTTCTTTTCTTCCATAGCTTCCGTTTACCGCCATCATCTCCTCGACCGTCACATCTTGGACTCGACCAACCTTTCAAGAGCGGGCCCTCCTGCGCCTTTCGATACCGTCCCCGGAGCCACTGCTTCCGAAACGAGTCCAGTCAACTACTCCATCCAGATACTACCGAGTTCCCAGCACAAGCCCTCCACGATGATCTTTCATCGATTCAACCACAGTTCAACGACATCTACGACTGCCAGTTTCCCCAAGCAGATCAAGTCGCCGATACAGTCTCTCTGACGATTCTCTCTTGACCTTGGACGCCTGAAGGTATGATCCACCTATCTATCAATTCTCGGGCTCACTTGTTGACCTGTCAAAACATAGCTTCACGAGCTGTGCCTATGTTCCCATTTACAAGCAATACGACGCCCATCCCGGATCCTTTAAGTCCTGACCGCGCTGGATATTCGCTTCCCTTCGACCTGAGCGATACGATCCTTCAAAGCTTCCGTTATGTTCCCAAGCGCCACCCTTCATCCTACCGAGTTCCGAGCGCCCCATTCTCTCCAACATTCCAAATACCGACCATCTCTTCGACCTTGGACAACCTCGACACCATCACACCCAAGACCCGCGAAAACCTCTGAGATCTCCTTGATATAGTCAAGCATCGATTGTCCCTTTACTCTGACGACTTTGTCGCTCTCCGCATACGCCACAGTACCTCCCCTGATTGAGCAGAAACCGCCAGTCGCATGAACATCTCTAAGCCACCACCTCCACTCCCCATTCCTTCATGATGTCGCCTTCCCCCGTTATCTTCTGCGACAGCCTGCACATGACTTCTCTCCAGCACGCCCACTTTAGGGCGCGGAGAAAGGTCGCAGGCGGTGGTGGCGACACGATGTTCTCGCTCGGGCCTGGTTTGACTGATCGGGCGTCTTTCCCCCTTCTGCGGCTGCGAATGCATTTTCCCCTGCGACAAAGTTTGGTACGGAGGATGCGACAACGATGACGGAGACTCGGGGCGTGTCTGCTCGAGTTCGCATGGCGTGTGACGTGTTGGACAAGGTTGACCGTATTTCATGGTTGGAGACTCGGACACGGAGGCCAAGGTCGATGACAAGGGAACAATGCGGGGTCCGTTCAAGGTCGTCCAAGAGCGATTCTTCAATCCAGCGGAATTCCGTCGGATCAGGCAACGTCGTGGCACGGACATTGCACTACACAAGGTCAGCGGTAATCTTCGTCGCACGAGAGACGACTCAGGACGACGTTCGGCGACGATCACGGCGATGTCGGTCAACGCTCACTGTTGGTTGCGGGCTTGCATTGGAACTCGTGGTAAGTTGTCTGGAGAGGACTCACATTCGGGCTTGGGTTCGGTATCAAGGTCGAGTTCAGGGAAGGTTTCGGGCGATCGCTTCTCTCAATCCCCAGATCTCTTTTGTGGCGTCGGAGTCAAGCACTCGGAAGGTCAACTGGTCCTTTTCTTTTTTTTTTTCATATTCATTTTCACGACCAGTTTGACTCATCATTTTTTCTTCCCTCGCATTCCTACGATTCATTGGCCGTTCTGACATTGTGCCATTTCCTCTCGGTGTCGCAGGTTGCATCCGCCTTTGTTTGTCTTCTCATTCTCTCTCGGTGCTCGCGCTCCTCTAGCAGCATCATCATCTGGTCCTTTTACTTTTTTAATTTTATTTTCGCGACCAGTTCGATACTTTCTTTTTTGATCCGTCAGTACTTTGTGTGCAGCATCTGTCGTCCGCACGTCCGTTTGTAGTTGTTGTCGTACGAAAACCCAGAGAAAAATAGAAATTTTTCAAAACCCAACGAACGTTAAAGTACGCAACGGACTCACGACACTCCACCCGTATGTACATTACTACGGACCTCAGCACACGTGAAAAGTTCTGGTACATCTGCAATGTGCGTACACCGTGCCACATTCACTCTTGTTTGTCTTTATGATTCAAGTTCTTCTAGACCTTATTCAAGGATACCGTGATACTGAACGACGAGCTGAAATGATCGAGATGCTATCACGCGCAGCTTACTGCACATTCACCGAAATTCGAATGCCGCCACTGAGACCGAATTTCGATTTTGACTTCCTGCCATGGAATTTGGTCTGGGACCCAGACTACATGAAATTGGCCAGGCCAAGTAATAGATCTAGAAACAAGGATACAGCTCGAACGTAGGACGCGCCGAATCTCCCGCGCCGGGAATTCGACCAGTTCCCACCCAAGAGCCGACAACTTTTAAAGGACCTTGTCTGGGCAGAAGTACTCCCCAGAGTCGACCACTACAGACCCCATCCTCCTGCGCTGTTCCCCATGGGTGGTGCCATCGCCGCCGCCGATGATGACTGCAAGACAGTGCGTTGCAAGTCTTCCGGGAATGTAAGTCACCGTGTCGTGTACTACTACTAGGTGGGTTGTGATGCTGACGAGTGTGGAACTAGGGCCCTAGTGGTTGGCAGGGATCAGACTGTTCACCAGTCGAAACTGATTGGTTGTATGCCTCAGGCTACACTAGACTCTGCTACTACGATATTGTAAGTGGCCAATCTTGCCAGCCCCTGGAACGAGATTGTCTGACGTGACATGAACAGAAGGGCGGTTCTGCTGCCAAGTGCCGTACACCCATCCAGAACTGCGTGCATCCATACCTCAGCCAGGTCATGTAAAGGATGAGGCTGGTTATCTATCTCGTTCCAGAACTATCCGGACTCGTGCAAAAGGGACGGTTTGGTCTCAAATACCTCAAATTCGAATAATCTTTGTTTGGAATCGTTTCATTTGGCAGTTCTTGAGGGCTATTTTATCCAGGCCGTGGTTCCATCTGAAGATGTGCAAGATAAAAATCAGCTTGCAAATGGCCCGCCGCGGTTGGAGAAGTAGCGCAAATTAGAACGAAACATAGCTGCCATGCTAATAGATTACTTGCTTCCCACATGTCACTCGAAACGCCTCACACGAGAGAATTGCAGCACCCTGCTCTCCGGCTACTTTCGGTCTCGGTAAAAGGCCCCTCACCATCTCGATCACCATCTCAGGTCTATCTCGAAGTTCGAACACGTAATTTTTCACAAGAACCGGAAAAGGACAACCATTCAGTACGTGATACGCACCGGCCCAAGAGTGGGTAAGTGACCTTGATTTCAGCTATTGCAAATCCCTTTCCAAGGCACATCTGTGGCCCGCCAATGAAGGTCAACAGATGCCGATGTCTTTCACACCAGGCGGAATACCATCCTCCTTAATCCAACGATCGGGCTTGAATTCCTTTGCGTCGGGACCCCAAAGCGTCGTGGAGAGATTCACGGATGGCACTGAGATAGAGAAGCAGGTCCCCTTTGCGACCGAGATGCGATCAACAGGTTCGCCAGATCGAGTACGTACAGGGTTGCTCAAGGGAATAACGTCGTCCTCTGTGGCCTGCGCCAATGGGTTCATCATTGTATATACTCTTGATGGCGTGTGCTCACACACGTGAAAAGTCAGGGAGAGGTGCGTGCATACGAAGCGTTTCGTGGACGACGGCATCGAGGTATGGAAGATGGCTGGAAATTTGATCATACGTTGGATCTGCCCCGAACTCGAGGAGCTCTGCTCGAAGTTTCACTTGGATATCCGGGTTTTTCGAGAGTTCGGCCAATGCCTCGGTACGAATGGATATACTATCGCAGCAGGCTGGGCAGGTACTTCGGAACAGGAATTCCAAGTTGCGGGCGATAGGAGGGGCTCGGGATATACAATTTTAGTGTCAAGCGACCGGAACGTTCAGGACTAGAATGAGATCATCTCTCGCGTTTCACAAAGGGAAAGGGGGAGTCACCGTTCAAAAAGGGCTGCATTGATGGCCTGCCGACGGACCTGGTCAATCTGATCACCGCACGTGTTATGGATGGAAGTTGGAGCTTGAAAGGTCGGGCGGCCGTCCATTGAAGCAAAATGTCGATGGAAAGGTACAAGCTCCTTTTGCTTTATACCCTTGACTAGAGGTGAGCCGTCTTTACACTCCGGTTGCTTTACCTGTTATTGACTAGGGGCAAAGTTGACTTCCCCTCGGTTTTGCAACATTCATCAATCGTGTACTCGACAGCCAGCGGAAAACTTACTACTTTCCCTCAGCTTAGTCCGTGGTTTCTCACAATTTAAAGTCGCGAACATGTTGTAATAAGGTCATCTAATAACACACGGCACAATTCTTTTTCTTTTATTCAGTTCTACTTCTTTCCTTTGAAGTGACTATATCACCCAAATATTTTTTCAGGGAGAGAACAATGCATGAGAAAATGATACGCTCAATCCCTATCGCTAATTGAAATCCCAGGTAACAGTTGCCAGCACCTCAACGGACGTAGAAGCAAATTTCCCAAAGATATCAGGGGACAAATCTTGGCTATCAGTGAGAAACTGTGGCAGTGAAAGAACTGGAGCATAGGCATACCAAGATCATACGTGCCGCAGCCTGTACACAGGTCAACCACCGTGCCAGTCGCTGTCGCACCGGTCGCTGGGTATGTGATGGTGACAGACTGAAGAAATACATGAGAGGCTAGTATAGAACATGAAAAGACACCGACTTTGCCACAATTGGCTCCCGAGTTATACATCGCGGGCGAAAGAGCGAGGACAGGATCAGAGTTTGTGTTAAGCACCCAACCCAACGTCGAACCATGTTGCCTGTGTGGCCAGTGGTCAATAACGTGACACGAAGGTCAACAATTCGACACACTTTTCCTTGGTGGGCCCTTTTGTCGAGTGGCAGAGCAAACGTTACATGTGCTGAGAGCAAGAAGGTGCTCAACATGGTGAAGAAGCTGGATTGACGCATTGTGAGAATAAGTGCAAGAGCTGAGTGTGAAGCAGGAGGTCGGGAGTGGAGCTGGATGCTGGAGAGTTCAGCCTTCCACGAGCCGTCTTTTGTACCCTGAGGTTCGTTCCATCTCACTTATGTCGGGATAAGGAGTTATCGATTGACCTAGAGTGATTGAATGCACTCAGCCAGCGAATAATAATGACGAAAAGTATCAATTGCGCGTGGCGTTTCAGCCGCCAAGTGGTCTTGGACAAACACCTCGGAGAAAACTCACCATGACGAAACCAATACACGAAGACTGTATGAGAGTACGAACTTGATGATCGAGGGCCTGCTAGCGGACGAGAGAAGCGGGTCGACTGTCACGCAAAAGGTCACTGTCTGACATGGTAATCGTCATATTCCCTGTCAGGACAAAAGTTCCAGGGGTGCACCAGTGAGCAACCCACTGACCTACTCCTGGTCCAACACATCCTACTAGCTTGGTCACGTGGGGGGACTTGTCCGCCAGCGGGACAAAGTGCGGCACCAAAAGAGTGCCAGCGGCACAGTACAACTGTGATGGGAAAACCTATGCATCACGGACAATAATGAATGGATCAGAGACATGTTTCACAGTTTCCAAGGTTGATCCAGTTGTTGCGTTGTCGGAAGAAAAACCCGACAAGAGATCGGCAGACAGTGTACAACTTCAAGTGCCACTTCACCATACTTAACCATGCTGGAATTGCATCTGACAGTCGTGCAGGTTCGCTGCGAAACGGGGCGAAAATCTTGGGTGTTTGAAATCCGCCTTTGTCAGCCGTTCTCACCCGGCTAGAATGACACCGCTACGACTTCAAATCGTCAAAGTTTCGCTTAGTGTCATTCACAGGTCATCGATTTATTTTCCAGAAGCTCGCTGTGGTTGCCTGCCAGCTGTCTGGTGTCTCAGGCGTTTTGGAAGAGTTGCACCACTGCAGATTTGCTTGCACCAGTAACTGCCTTCTTGTGTTGCTGATTCCGCTCTCATGACACCTCTCGGCTCGGGCATCGACTCGTTCACGCACGTCGCTTGGTGCACAAGTCCTTTCAATAATCTTGATTCAGCCTCTCCATCTCCGAGTCGGACACTACAACTCATCAAAAGCGATGTACACTCTGCTATGTCGCAGTGACCTTGGCACATCGTGAACTGAGCACCAACATATGAAACAGGTGGTTTTGGATAGCCTCTGACGCATATATGATGCTATCCTGCTCGCGGTGAATCCAATGGGTAGGCTAAAGGTTTTCGTACAGATTTGAATACTCGCGTTCGTCGAGCCCTCGCATAAATCCCAAATCGATAGACCCAAAGTATACAATCGACATTCTGCCTTCACTATGATCGTACGCGACTGTTGAGCCTTCCATGTTCAGCGTTCTCAACATCTCACAGAGCTGTACTAATTCGAGGCTCGGCACCCTCATTCAACCCACGTTCACCGCGCACGCTCGTCTTCCAACGGGACTCCTTGCTCGAACACGTATGCTCGTGAAAGGCATGATGGAGCTGCTGATATGATGCACGGTCAACTTTCAGGAATGCGACGAAGGTTGGTTGACGTACATCAAAAAGGGTCAGGTACTACATTTTCAGTGGGTCGCAGTGTTGGGATAAGAAACGGCGGGTGGGGCGGAACTTGATGTGGAAAGCATGGATATAGCAGTTGGGGTAGAAGGATATCGCTCGGGCCTGGATGTATTAACATGATGCCGGTGAGCTTGCGGATCTCTTCAGGTACCCAATTTTCCATTTCGAACTTCCTTTCTCCAGGCTTGGGTAGTAATGTTGCCACTGAAATTCGATTCAAACTTCAGAACGTTCGACGTTCAACAGCTGCATCTGAGTTTGGGGAGCGCTTCTTACTCCGCGAAGCTCAATCAGAGCGTCCTCAAGATGGTTACGCCACTACCCGGACTAATACTCATTCGTCAGAGCTCGACCCGATTACCCTCGTCTTCAAGTTGCTTATATTGTCTCTCTATGACAGGAAAACAAAGTAACGTACCTTGTGCTATGACATCACAGCGTGTGCCCACATCGTTTCCTTCAGCACGCAAGCGAGGCCGATTTTGAATTGATTTGGTCAGAAATCTATTTGGACCAGCCACCATACTGGACTCGACTGGCCAGCCTCTCCCAAGTGATGTCAGCCTCCCATCCGAAACCCTAAAATCCTTCGCGCGTTAACATGGGAAGTCAGCAATTTCGTCGTCCTCTCTCCGTCATCCCCTCGCCAACATCGATGATCGAAATTGCCATCGTTATCATGACTCCAAAGGATGAGCTTAAGCCACGCGTCGTAGGTCACACTCTTTGCAGAATTAGGATCGTAGAGCTAACCCGGGACCCTAGACGATGGCGAAAGCCAGACCGTTCGTGGTCTGCAGCCTGAACACGAAGCGGTACGCTTCTCAACCTGCGGTGACCAAGAAGCCGGTGGAGAAGCAGCAGCCGTCTTCGTCCCCAGGGTCGACCACGGAATGTCTGTCGGTCCTACCACGTCTCGTACGTCGCACTCGTGCTACATTAGCATCGTAGAGCTAATTGAACCCTAGTCGATGGTGAAAGCTAGACCGTTCGTGATCACCAGCCTTTCCACGAAACGGTACGCTTCTCCACTGACTGTGATCAAGAAGTCAGTGGAGAAACAGCAGCCGTTCCCGTCCCCAAGGTCGACCACGGAACGTCTGTCGGTCCTACCACGCCTCGTACGTCGCACTCGCGCTGCATTAACATGGTAGAGCTAATTCAGAACCCTAGTCGATGGTGAAAGCTACACCATTTGTGGTCTGCAGCCTGAATACGAAGCGGTGTGCTTCTCCACCGGCGGTGATCAAGAAGCCAGTGAAGAAGCTGCCTCCGGAGTCGTCCCTGAGGTCAACCAAGAGACGACTAGTCAATGTCGGCACGGCCAAGACAACGGGGTGTGTCATCAAGAAATATGTTGTGGTTGACAACTCTCTTACTGCAACGTCAATTAGGAACTGGACGCTGACACTGCTAGAGCCAAACGCCTCTCGCCATGCTGTCAAGTCAGCATTCGACACTCAGTCGTCGCCACCGTCATCTCCAGACTCATCTTCCGTTCTATCGCAGACCCGGACGATCGTTGTCGGCACAAATGATGAGAAGATCCAGACATCGATAACGATCTGCGACGACACGACGACTCTTCCCAGCGTGGACGACTCGCCAAAATCGAGTGCTTCAGGAACGCCTGGGGATTCATTGACAATGGCGAAAGCCAGACCGTTCGTTGTTTGCAGCCTTAACACGAAACGGTACGCTTCTCACGTGTTGGTGATCAAGAAGCCAGTGGAGAAGCCGCGTCCCAAGCCGCCCCCAAGGACTACCAAGGCACAATTGGCAATCCCTCCTGGAGCTGCGACGATGCGGGCGACCCACCGGCGATGTTGCTCTTTCCCAATTGTCGTTCGGAAGCCGGAAACTTGGCCTCAGCCGATGTCAACGCTGAAGGAGACACTCATTGTGCAGATGTCTCTTTTGCCTCCGGTTCCGTCTGCAGAGCTGTCCTTCAAGTTGCCCGTGAAGACGTTTGCCCCAAAGCCCCTGAAACTGGTGGAGATGCTGAAGGCGGGCAAGCTGTTGGGAGCCTACCCTGCGCGAGTGAGATCGGCGCAGGCCACTCTCGCGAATTCCCTCCCACCAGGACCCAGATGCATTCCTCGTATGTGCAACTATCGCTCTTTGGGTGTCACACTGGCTTCTCGGGGTAACCCAGTCATTGCAGCCACGATTCATACTCATCGCTCTCGGAACCCCAGCGTTCAGCAGAAGCCGCTCAATGTCGGCATGGCCAAGGCACGGACAACAGGGTACGTCATGCTTATGGAACATTCCATCAACAAACTTGTTATGGCTGACGACTCTCTTAAATGTAACGTCGATTAGGAACAAGAAGTTGACACCACCCGAGCCCATCACCTCTCTCCATGCCGTCCAGACATCATCAGACATGGAGTGGTCGCCACCGCCATCCCCAGATTTGTCGTCGTTCCCATCGCAGAGCTGGACGAACGTCGTCGGTGTACAGATCAAGAGACCGATGACGAACTGTGGTGATGCGATGACATTCTCCAGGGTGGAAAACTGGTCGAAATCGGGTGTCGCAGGTGTGCGTAGGGATTCATCTGAGCCCGTTTCTGCTTCCCCTGCGTCGTCGTCGGTAACAGCTGTCGGATCTACAACAAGCCCATCAGAGCGCGTCATTGAATTGCATAGTATGGTCAAGGTCAGCAGCCCGAAGACAAAGCCATCCCCCAAGGTTCCAGTCTGTGCAGCGATGATCATCTCGTGCTTGACGAACGGCCTCTCTTCGACGACGACACTCCCAGTCGCGATGAACAGTGACCAGGCTTCATCGCCCACCAAGGTTTTGAACACTGGAAACAGAGCATGGATGGCAGTCCGTAGTGCCTTTGAGAGTGTGCGAGCCTTCTTTTCGTCGCGGCAGTCTGGTGCCAAGACCAATGCCACCTCGGGCATGGGAACCGACAACTCTCGGATTCGAAGACTGATATTTCCTTCGCTGTTCAAGGATGTGAAGGAGTTGAAGAATCCGACGACACAAATGGAGATGGAGGTGCTCCAAGCACAGCGAAAGGTGGCGGGTGGTGGGGTGGTCGATCCCCGGCTGGTCACCTCAGTGCCATGCAGGGCATCACGAAGCACGGGATGGCTTCAGGTATGATTTTTCCCTCCTTTACCGTGTATTCTGACGAGGTATTACTTTCAGAAGTATTCCTTTTTTTGCAGTATCATTTGCATTTGTATTCTGGTGGTTCGATCCCAAACGATCGGCATTCTTTTGGATTGGTTTGATTGCCGGTTGCTTGATATCGGTATGTGAACTTTCGTTCCATTCCAGTTCCCCTTCTAACAGTTTCTTCACAGTGGTATCAGTATTGTCTCCTCAGAAAATTTACGACATAACTATCGAATGACACGCGTGGACTCGACATTCCTTCGATGACATTTTTGCACACACTGAAGCCGACGGCACTGCACATCACCGCACCCCAACCTGGACCTCCCCATGCTCAGCCGTCCCCCTGCTCAGCCGTCCCCCTCCCACTCTCTCGGCTGCGATCCTCTGCACCTCCAAGATCGTCTGAGCCATGCCTCAATTGCAGTCTGTACTGATACGTCGCGGATACATGCATTCGTTCCTCCGCTCGACACGGATGGGAAAGCGTCGACGGAAATACGCAAAGCGCGGCAAAATGTGACGGGTGGTGGAGTATTTGATCCCTGCCCAGCCAAGTCCGAAGCGTCAAGCTGCATGGAGCAGGGGTAGTAGGTGGCTGTGGTGCACTTTATCTTCTCTTTTCTTTCTCCTTCCACGTTCTTCGTGGATTTATTTTTTCTTCAATGGCTCCCGTTTGCATTGATCTCCTACCGACCCTTGAGCTTACGGGTACTCCCGAAACGAGTCGCGTCAACTACCGAATCCAGATACTACCGAGCTCCTAGCGCAATGCCTCTGTGATGTCCCATATCGATTCAGCCACCGCTCAACGACTTCCGCGATATCCAGGATTCTCTCGCCTCCAGTTGACCTTGGACGCCTGAAGGTATGATCCACCCATACATCGATGCTACGACTCACTCTTAGATGAATTTTAAGGCACACGCATCTTTACAAAGTGCTCATGTGCTCATCGACAAATCTTGCAAAGCCGGTTCCAGGCCCTTTCAATGTCAGACCGTGTTGGATGTTCGCCTCCGAGTCCCTTTGACCTGAATGATACGATCCTACGAAAACTGCTCTCACGCTCCCCAGCGTCACCCCTGGAACCTACCCGGTTTCCGAGTGCCACCTTCTCTCCAATCCAAATACAGACCATCTTTTCGACCTTGGGCAACCTCGACACCATCACACCAAGACTCGCGCACACTTCTGAGATCTCTTCAATATAGCCAAGCATCGATTGTCCCTCTGCCTTCCACTTCAACGACTTCATCGCTCTTTGCATATGCTGCAGTACATCCCTTGCTCGAGCAGAAACCACCAGCCGCATGAATATCTCTAAGCCATCACTTCCACTCCACTTTCCTTCATGCTGCCGCCTTCCCTCGCTTATCTATGGCGACAGTCTGCACATACCTTCTCTCCAGCACGCCCACTTGAGGGCGCGGAGAAAGGTCGCAGGCAGTGGGGACTACTTGGTGTTCTCACTCAGGCTCGGTTTGATCGAGTGGATTTCTTTTCTGCTTCTGTGGCTGCAAATGCATTGCACTCTGCGACGAAGTTTTGTATGGAAGATGCGACAACGATGATGGAAACTCGGGACGCATTTGCGCCGGTCCCAGTGGTGATGGTTGAGACGGACCGGACAAGATGGTCCGTATTTCACAGTTGGAGACACGGACAAGGCGGATGAGGTCAATGACAAGAGATCAAGGCAGCTCCATCCGAGGTCGGACAAGAACGACTCATCAATCCAGCGGTGCTTGATCGGATTGGAAGACGTCGAGCTACAGATGCTACAGCCAGGTCAGACAAGGTCGATGGTCATATTCGTCGCACGAGATCCCCACGGTCAAAGCCGGGCGGTATGTCGATGTCGATGTGCGGTGGCCAGAGCTAGAAAACGCACACAGTTCGTCGTGAGCTTTCATCGGCAGTAAGTTGTCTGGAGAGGACTCACATTCGGGCTCGGTTTTGGTATCAAGGTCGAGTTCGGGAGAAGTCTCGGGCGACCTCTCCCCCCAATCCCCGAATCTTCTTCATGGCATCGGAGTTGACAAACACTCGGAAGGTGAACTGGTCCTTTCCTTTTAATTTAATTTATTTCCTCTTTGCGGCCAGTTTGACTCATTCTTTTTTCTCCCTCCCCGTTCCTACGGTGCAATGGCTATTCCGAGGTTGTGCCGTTTACCCTTGGTTTCGCCATTTGCATTTTCCTCTTTCTCATTCCTCATCTGGTCCTTGTCTTTTCATCTTCATGACCAGTCTGACGCATTTTTTTTCTTCTGCTTTTTTATCGCAGTAATTCGTGTGCGGCACTTGCTATCTGCGTGTCCTTCCTAGCCATGTCGTACGAAAACCCAGAGAAAAATAGAAAATCTATAAAACCCTTTGCAACTCCCTGCAATGTTGATTTCTGTTGGAATATTAGATACCAAAACCATATTACATAAGCGTAGAGCGTACTTAGAACCTTCGGCAGTGTAGTTACTTTCCTTAGTGACCACTACCATTTCTACCATTTCTTCATTTGAAATGAAACTGGCCATCCCAGATTC